>ML781397.1:379042-390480 GCA_009831015.1 Picea engelmannii
CAAAAACATGTCTTACAATGCTCAAACTGACAAACCGACTGCTCCAATGGCTTCCCAGCGTCCCAAAACCCCTGTCTGGGCTCTTTCGGCACCTGAAACGGTCGAAAAATGAGAAAGATAGGCCTCCTGGAAGTCTCCTTCTCAAGGCTTGTTGTCTCTGGTTCTACAATTCGTACCCTCCTTGAGAAAACCTGGCTCACACGCTCATTTAAGTGAAAAAACCCAGCACCGGGCGCAACCGCGCCAACGATGCAAACCGTAGGACGGTTAAGGTGCCTCCAACCCCTAACCGCCTCGGCACCTGGGCGTATGACACATGTGACCAAAGGCTGGGCGAAAAAGTGGTTTAACCGTTTGAACCGTGCAATGGTGTATCCCCGCACTCCCACTCGGGGTCATATGGTAACCGTGGGCTAGGTTACAAAACGTGCGCGCAAATATACAACCGCGCACATTATACAATGGTATAACCGTTACAATATATATATATGGGTATAAACTTTGGTCCGTGCATTTAAATCCGCGCCATATAATACAATGGTTTATATGTTAATAAAACTATGGGTCGGGGCTAAGCCCCGACCCGACCCCCCTCCGTATTCAACATTAAACAATGTTAAATATATAAATTGCCATAAACCTAACAAGGCTCATATGGAGGCATACTGGTTAGCAGAGGTTTTTCAAGGCTTTATCAATGCGGGAGGTCCGAGGGTTGAACCCCGCGGACTCCCATAGAACTTTTACATATAACCATACAATAGGGGGGACACGTGGCACCCAGGGATTGGGCCACGTGTCTCCTTATTATTCGTCATAAATCGGACACGTGTCAACATGCTACTCGCCAACAATCGACCAATAAGAACGCACCATGTCATCCACCTGCCACATCACCGTATGGATGGTACGGCCCTGCCACGTCACCGTACGGACTGTACGGAAAGGTACATTCATCATCCCAAAAATTTTGCATGTTTGCCTTGGTGAACAGATCGCGATATCGTCTCCATACGGACTCCGTTTGAGAAAGTAAATATACTGCCAAAATCAGGAAGACGAGACGGATGCAATGGCACTGTTTTGTCGCATTCCGAACACTTTGAAAATTGAGCAAAATTTGATCCCCTGATCATCAAGAGAGGGTTTCTTACCAGTCCATACCTCATGAAGATTTTTTTAAACCAATGGTAATGGGGGTGATCTATTTACCATGTAACATGCATTACCCACTACCTCTACCTAGAATTTTTGTCCAAAAACATATGTCACTCAAAGCAACCAATATGGTCCCTATAAGGTGTTGCAAAGTATTGGTAGTATGGATTGCAAATTTGATTTGTTGTCATATTCACATATACATCTAGGATTCCATGTTTCTTCTTTAAATAAGGTAATCCATGACAAGATCTTATTTCAGACCATTTTGCAAAAGCTTGATGAAGAGGGAAAAAACATACTAGAACCTAAAGTAGTATTTGAAACATAAATTAAGAAATGATGGAATCGAGAAATTACTAGGTATTTCATCAGGAGGAAGAACATGTTAATAGAATATGAAACCTAGGAACATGAACTCTGCATACAAAGGAATACTCATCTAATCAAGAATTGAGGGAAACACTTGTTTGTAGGAGTGGGGTAGATTAATCCCTTAGGATATGGGTCATTACATTTCTATTGTTAAATTATTGTTGTCATTATTTGTTAGCTAGGATCATTTAATGTAATTATACCACCGGTCTCCTATATATACCAAGGAGATATATTTTTATCAATTATGAATATTTATTTGTAAATATAATGTGTAAAGGAGGTTAACCCCACAAAGTGGAATTTTTATTTATTCAATTTTTTTTATCATTCACAAGGTGCAACATTACTTATTTTTTCTATCTTTATTGTATTTGTGATATTTGATCCATAACAAATCCATTGAGTGTTTCATGTTTACTATTTGAAGAAATTTACAGGTTTGAATTGCTACATTTAGAGCATCTTCCTTAAACTTGATGAAGAGAATTCCATTTTGTTACAACTGGAGGAAGTATTAGAGATACGGGAGTGTAGATTGCACCAAATCATTATCTAGGAATCTTGTATACAATGAAAGGACATGTAGTCACAAGATGTTTCTTGTAAACCATGATATATATTATAATAATTTTCACACCTCTATCCTTGAGGTTGAAGCTATTTTTTAAGGGGGAGGGCATGTTAGGGTCCTACCCTATCCTCCCTACTTAGGGGTACTTAAAAGTTAGCCAAATATTGTATGAGGCCATCATATCTAAATAAGACCCGCTAGGTAGTTGATGTGTGGTTAGTTAATGAAAAATGTTTATCATTATGGAATAAGGCCCACTAGGTGGTGGATACTCCTTAATGTGAGACCAATAGTGGTTAGGGTTTGGGTAGTGAAAAACCTTTTGTAGAGGTAGGAATCTATGTAATGTTTTGTAAATTTATTATCATTGTATTGGAGCTCTACTCATTTGGAGGTTTTAATTTCAAAAAGGCCTATGAACATTTCTCTATTTCTAAATTGTCAATATAAAGGTTAATATTTTGTAGATTAAAGACTCATATTCCTCCTCTTTTAATTTATGCAATTTACACACCTTATGATATTTCTCTCAATTTTTTGTTTCTAAATACATTAGAAGGTAACAACATAAGATATATTCTAGCAAAGATTATCCTTATGCTAGTATGGATACAATTGGTGTCATGAATGTGGAACATATGAACATGTTAGGAACATTTGTGACTTCCTTTGACTAGTCTACATGTGCTTTTATGGTAGGTTTGAAGGGTATTAAAACTATTTAAAATATAACACAATCTCTTTTTAAATAATGTGCACATGCTTCTTATACGTCAACATGAGTGTACTTTTGAAAATCCATTTAAGGTCACCATCTTCACGAACATACTCAATAATAAATAGATGAATAATAAAAATAAATTGATTGTTCATTGGAAGGGTGGAATAAGAGCACACGTTGAATTTGGATTAGAAAAGGAAACCAATCATTTTATGAATAATAAAATTTATTAAAATTAATGTTATTATAAATTCATACAACATCCAAGTAGGTTGATGTGTTTTAGAAAAATCAATGTTATCTCTGTGAAAACCCTAGAGAAAACCTTGCTCTGTATGCACCGACCCCCCCTACAAATGGAACCTCCTCACCCAAGGTAGTCGTGTTGCACTAGGTCGATGCCATTGANACATGAATTTCTCCGCCAATGACAGGGAAGGATTGCGGGCAAAGTGACCTAATTTTAAGTCGCCACCTCACTTGCAAGATCAACTCTTTGCCAAGGAACATGGGTTCAATAAAGAAATGGAAGCTGGTGCGAGAACGTCTCATCTAAAGGCATATCGTGGATGGGAACCAGGGAAATGCATTCCCTAATCAGACAAACCACCATGGTACACCATTAGCTCAACCAAGGTCGGTGAACACACCCAGTTCATGAAGGAGCATGCTCTCATTAGAAATTTTCTTGGCCTATGGAATTCCTAAATAGAATTGATGAGATGGATCAAATATTGGTGGAACCCCAAGGGAGACTATGAAGTATAGCTCAACTGAAAGGGGTTTTTCATGATCATCCTCTATAGTTTGGAAGATAAGTATATGATTTTTTTATAATGGGCCATATTTATACAACTCTGTTGGGCTATTCCTCGGATTCTAGACAAAACATTTCATCCCAGATAAACAAGACTTCAAAATGGCACCGATATGGATAAGATTATATTCCCTACCGCAAGAATTCTGGTTGGAGTAAATCCTCATGGGAATAGGGAACACCATGGGAAGATATGTGAAATATTCCTAGGTAACAAAGCAGAGGAAATACACTTCCTATGCTCGAATTTGCATTTACATGAACATATCGAAGTCTCTACCAGGCTCAGTAACCCTAGAATATTAGAATGAGTACTGGAATGAAACAATGGACTATGATCATATTCCTTTCTGTTTTCGAAAGTGCCATGAGCATGGTCAGCTCTTCCGTGACTATCCCTTTAATGTATAGAACCCAAAAGCAAGAGAGGGGAAGAAAAAGGAAGTTTATACTACAGTCACAAGCATGAAAATACATCCCCCTAGAAAAAAAAATCAAGAAAGAACTCAGAATATGCCCACCAGAAACTCCTTCAACATTCTTGATTAAGTCTCGTAGGAAGAGGAGGTAGGAAAATTGAACAAAAAAGACAACCAGGACAAGGAAAAGGGAAAATCCAAGCATCAAACGGAACCAAGAAAATAAAACCATCAAGAAACAATCCCAACAACCCAGCATAATGNGGGGGACACTTCAATGTAGCTCAATGAAAAAGATCTGGTCGATATAGATCTAGAAAAAATGGAGGAGGCCTTCAATAGAAAGGAACTACAAACCATCCCAGTAGAACAACTCATAAAGGTGCATAAAGTTTTCATTGATTCTACTGCAGGATCCACCTCAAGATTAGGGATCTCCTTAGACCCAACCACTGAGCTCAAATGCACCTCACGTGAAAGAAAGCGTCAATGCTGCAAATCTTCTCATCAACTCATTAAGGAGGTAGGGAACTACATGCTCAACTCAAGGCATATCCAGAGACTCACGGAAGGGTATCTCCATCCACCTCATAACTCATCATGATGAAGATCATAACATGGAATATAAGAGGGCTTAATGGAAGATCCAAGCACAGGATTCTTCGAGACAAAATTTGTGTCGAGAATCCAGACATTCTCCTTTTACAGGAAACAAAATGTGTCGGGGAGGAAGCATAGGGAATATTTTGGCATTGTTGGAGGGCATGTAACTCCATTCATACTGACTCAAATGGGGCTGCGTGGGGCCTGACAATCTTGTGGAACTTGGCTACAGTCATCATAGACCAACCCTTTTCCATGGTGGGCATGCTTACAAATCACTTTAGAGTAATAGGGTCTACCAAAGAAATGATGATTACAAATGCTTACGAGCCTCAAAGTGCTCAAGACAAAGATCTATTCATGGGAAGAATAACCACCATAAATACGCTACCGTGATCACAGAACTGGTCGATTGGTAGTGAATTCATCATCATCCTAATGCTGGAGGAAAAGACGAGATGGAACAAGCGGCTAGACCATGACAATGGTAAGTTCTGAACCCTCCTTGATCAACTCAATTTAATAGATATAAAAAATAGAAATGGTATATTCACCTGGTCCAACCGCAGATCTGGGAATCAACATGTGGAAAGTAGATTGGATTGTTTCCTCATCTCAGAATCACTTTTTTTGGAGGATCTGATCATTGAAGCCAAAATCCTCCCAAAAGTTGTCTCAAATCACTGGCCATTCTCTCTCTGTCTCGAAACTGGGGCCACGCCCAAGCTCAAACCCTTCAGATTTGAGAAGTTTTGGCTCACTCACTGAAACTTTCAAAATATTTAAAAATCATGGTGGGACCAAGTTGAAACAGATCATGGCACTTGGATGTAAAATTCTAGCAAAGGTTAAAAAATTTCAAGGCACAACTAAAGAAATGGAACAAGAACGTATTTGAGAAATTTTTACAAAGGAAGTAGGAAATTGAGCAATGCCTAGAAACAATGAAAAATATATTTATCACTGGAGAGAGATCAAAAACCTTAATGATGGAGGAAGAGTAGCTTGGAGTAGAACTGGAGGAGAGGAAGGAACAAGAAGAAATACTCTGGAGGAAGAAATCCAAAGTACAATGGCTTAAGGAAGGAGAAAAGAACACCAAGCTCTTCCACGGATCCATGGTACACAAAAGATACATAAACAAAAACACTCAACTAGAAGACATCCATGGAAACCCCATCCGGGTATCACATAAGCATAACAGAGGAATTGACCAACTACTACAAAGATATTCTAATAGAACCCATTAGAGACATAATTCCCACTATTCACAAGATCACTAGGAAAACCCTCTCCCTAGTCACACAAGAACAAAATGAAGCAATCTCCAGGCCAATCACTCGGGAGGAAGTGGATCAAGTAGTCAAAGAGATGCCCCTAGTTAAATCTCCTGGCTCAGACAGATTCATGACATACTTCTTCCACTATTGTTGGTCGCTGATCAAGGAAGACGTATGGAAAGTAGTTGAGGAATCCATAACTTTGGGGCAAGTTCTCTCAGCCTTCAATGCCACCTTCCTCAATCTCATTCCAAAGGAAGAAAGGGTCACGCATCCTAAGAAATTTTAGCGAATAGCACTAAGCAATGTCATATACAAAATCATCACTAAAGTCATTTTCCTGTGACTCAAACCGATATTTCCTTATATCATATCCAAAGAGAAATTTGGATATGTGGAGGGAAGGAAAATCATGGATAGTGTCATCCATTCACATGAGGTCATCAGTCGCTGAAATCAACAAGAACCCCAGATATGCTCATCAAGATCGAACTCTCCAAATATTTTGACAGAATAAGATGGAAATACATGAGCTCCCTCCTCAAAGGCTTTGCTTTTGATAATATTTGGGTGGCTTGGATCATGCATATCACTTCCTCATCCTTCTTCTGCATCCTCATCAATGGAGTTCCCTCCCAACTATTTTATCCCTCCCGACGCATTCGAAAAGGGTATCCCCTCTCCCCCTTCCTTTTTGTCATAATGGAGGAAGGTTTGGGGTGCTACATCAAAGCCTTGGTTGAGGATGGATCTGTTAAAGGCCTACCTCTCCATAACATCCATCCATACCTGTCCCATAGTCAATTTGTCGATGATACCCTTCTGATGAATAACCCAACATCCCAGGAGGCTAATAAGCTCAGGACAATCCTCAGACTTTGTCGAAGCTTTAGGAACTTCCTTAAACTTCGACAAGTTGCATATCTACTTATTCAATACCCTAGTGGAAATTTAAAACCACATATCTCGGCTTCTGGGAATCCCCAAGAGCTCCCTTCTGTCCAATTATTTAGGTGTTCCCCTCACAAGAGACGTTACACATAATATATCTTGGGACAGTCTACTGCTTTCCATCTCCAATAGGCTCAGTAACTAGACCTTTAGATCGCTTAATATTTCCTCCCTCCTGGTTCTTCTATATTATGTTCTCCAAGATTTTCCAACTTACCTCTTCACCACTCTAGCATCCCCCTAATCTGTCATCAGAGATATCAAAAGCCTCCAATGTAGCTTCTTGTGGCATGGACACCATCCGAACAAAAAATGGGCACTTGTGGGATGGGATAAAATCTGCAGGCCCAAATCTCTAGGGGGACTGGGCCTTAGAGATCCAGGAAAACTCAATCGAGTAATGGGGGAAAAAAATGGTGGCATTGGCTCAAGCACCCCATAGAACTCTAGGAAAGAATCTGGAAAATAAAATAAGTGCCCAACACCATAGAAGAGCTTCTAATCAGAGTCAATGATCGGATTTAGGGATCAAATATTTGGAACACAACTTGGAACAATAGATCACTCATACAGAAGCATGCTTTCTGGGAGATTCAGAATGGAGAACACTAGTTTTGGAAAGACTCTTGGCAGCAACAACTGCCCTTAACCTCCATAGAAAAACTCAACCCTCTTTATCAACAAATGAAATCAAGGGATTCCCTACACGTAAAGGACCTATGGAAGGAAAATGATCTGCAACACCCCTGGCGCAGATGGAAAATTTAACCTCATGAATTACACCTTCATATGGAAATGGACCTATAGACTTGGAGGAACTGTGCAAATCAGCGGAAAATCCACATCAGGGAAGGACCGTACATCCTCAGATGGGGCCATTCCTCAACAGGTAACTTCTTAGTCAAAGAAGCATACCATCTCTAGGAAAACCACAAAGGGAAACTGAAGGATCATATATGGAGAAAAATATGGAATCCAAAGTTCTGGTTGAAAGTCTTGATCTTCCTCTGGCTAATTTTCCAAAACCGCATACTCACTTGGGACAACCTTCAAAAACGAGGGTTTGTAGGCCCTTCAATCTATCCCCTCTGTCAACAATAGGAAGAGACAATGGAGCACTTACTAAACCATTGCAACCACAGTGAGACCATCTAGGATATGGAAATATAGCTAATGCGTTGCTCCAATAGAAATTGGGACAACATCATAAGCACCATGGAAAATTGGGATTCAATCTCCTACCAAAATCCAATTCTTGACCGCATCTGGCAACTAATACCAGGCTTCATAGTTTGGAAAATTTGGAAAGAACAAAATAAAATAATTTTTCGCTCCATTTCCTTCCCCCCTCACTCAACTTGAGAAAGAATCCTAAACCTGATTCGGGAAATGATCGGAGCTCAGCATTGGACCCAGGAGGACCTCAAACGCAATCCTGGGGAATGTCACATCCTGCAGGACTGGAAGATAAATCTCACCGATGATTCGAGAAAGAAGGATACTCGCAATACTAATATCTATCATAGTTCGTGCACTTGGTCCCCTCCTCCCCTAGGTTTTGTTAAACTAAACTTTGATGGTGCTTCAAAGGGAAATCTAGGACCAATGGATTTTGAAGCAATTCTAAGAGACTGTGAGGGGAAAATTTTTCATTAGGCAGCATGCTATTTGGGACTCAATACTAACAATGATGCATAACTTTGGAGCCTACTCAAAGGGGTCAAGTTAGCAATTGGTCACAACATCTTCCAGCTCACAGTGGAAGGGAATTCCAAGATCATCATCTAGCTCATCACCAAAATCATCCATGGTTCACACCCCTTGGATATCTCACCCAACTGGATATTACTAGGACTTCTAGAAGACTTCAAGTCCCTCCTACAACCCCATCTCATTCTTATCCCATCCCATGTGAAAAGAGATGCTAACAAAATTGCAGACTGTTTGGCCAACGAGGGAGTGGACTCAAAGCAAGTGTTAATCCAATAGAACACTCAAACCTCTCAACCAACCATGCTACTAGGTCATTGTCTGGATCTCACCAGAAGATATTATCCCTCCCCGGATGGGGTTCCATGTAGTAGAAGGAGGCCATACAACCCTCCTATGAAATCAACCATAAATATGGCCAAATGTCGTCCCTCACCCCAATATTGAATGGAGCACGACCTTAAAAGCTCGCAGAGGAAGGGAGGACAACTCCCTCACGTCAGTTTAATAGAGGTATTATTGATTAATGGTAGGAGGTGGGTGTTGAGTACAGGTGGGTGCATTGCAGTCATTTCTATCCCTTGGATATCTATCTAGTGTAACCATGGCTTACAACACTTTGCCTCCGCGCTCTGTCACCTCGCTCTGCCCAAGAATTAGGTTTTGGCATGATTGGTTCTCCTGGCTTTAGTCTAGTTGGTTATTCACCCCCCAGGCTCTGTCATGCCGAGAGAGAGAGGAAATCCTAGGAGAGGCCGTTCCTGGTACATTCATGTAGCCAGGTAGAGATGCCTGCACAATTTGGAGCGGGTCCTATCAATTGCTCGGACTCAGTGCACTATACGACCTCATACTCCTCCAATGGCCTATGTTGAGGAGGAATTCTTGGAGGAACCAATCCAGGTTCCACTAGAATCCCTCCTCTACATGGTCCTGTATGACTGCCTGCACCCCAACACCAGTGAAGTGGATACAGGTACAACGGAAGCCATGGAATGTTCCACATGCATTGTTCAGGAAGAATTCTCAGAGGAATTCCTCTACACAGCCCCAAATGCATACATTCACCCTAGCACTAGTGAGGCAGTTACAGGAGAAGTGGTGGATATGGAGGGAGCCACTTGCACCATGAAGGAGGAATTCCCCATATCGACGCCTCCACCACTGAATATAGTTAAGGAATGCGACCAGCCTCCCCCCAGCCTCTTCAGCCTGGAGAAAATGGAGCTTATTTTCGACATTAGAGGTTATATGGTGGACCAACTTCATTGAGACACCCTCATCAACAACTTCATTGACATTATGTTCGATGCATTTTCGAATGTACCAACCAAGTAGAGGTGCTTGACCTGTGTGTATCCCTTCATGCTCTATCCCAACAACGACATCCTTCACAATGGATCTTCGGATGAAAGGTTCCATGGTTCTCAAAGCCTTATTAATGTCTATATTTGTGTAGTTCTCTGAGCTCCACCCGCATGATGATGGTGTTTTTTTCTTGTCAATCTGGACTGGTACTCTGCTAATTTATTACCGAATATTAATTTTTCAGCGGTTTTTAGTTGATATAGCTTACACAAACAGTTCTATCAGCACTATCATCTACCACCTGCTATGGTTTCCAATTGACAGGGCAAGTGGCAGATGCCCTTTTTTTGCTAAAAGCGTAATAGGAGGCCACCTGTTTTGGTTTCCACTAATTTGGAAGAATAAGCGGCAGGCCAGTGATAGGTATCAATTTTTTACAGTGACAACTCATTAATAGGAATTACCTCTTTTATTTACAAAAAAAAATCCAAGTAGGTTACTAATGATCTACAATTTGAAATTGAAAACATGAGAAATGGGTGAGACATTAGTCAACACAAACCTACTTTAGTTAGGGGAGTTAGACATAACTAAAGCCAAGGGGATTTACTTCTATCTAAAACCTTACCTAAATATGTATATGTCAGCATTTACTTCTATGTAAGACCTTGCCTAAATATGTATATGGCATATAGATAGCAAAATATGTACTTAGATATTAGAAATTCATACTTAGAAAAATGGTTAAATAATGAAAATCTAATCCATGGACCAAATTTTGAATATGAAACCTACAATGAGGTGAAATATGTTGTAACTTTTTTTTATTATCACTCTAAATTTTTATTTAGTAAAAGTAATAAGATGAATAGTTAATATTAAATAAATATGTTAATAATTTTAACAATAATGATTATGAGCAATACTTATAATCTATAAAATTACATGTTATTAAGTAAGGAAAATTTCAGGGGTTCAATTTTAAGGTTCAATTTTCCATGTTTATTTTTCAAAACAAAATTGGCTAAATTTCAATTTTTTTAAACAATTGAGCCAAATTCTATAGGATAACATTATTCTACTTTCAAAATTGCCAAAATTTTATAAAAACTATATAAAATCCTTAGAAATTTGAATGTTTTTACAAAAATATTGCAAATATTTTCATTTTATAGTAAGTTCAAAATGAGTATAAAACTTTAGAATTGTTTGGATCTTATTTTGTAATTTGTTAAAATTAAAACACTAAATGTATAGTAACTTCATGTTATAATTATTTTTTTAATTGGTTTTTAATTTATAAAATAAGTGCAAAATTTGATGATGATGATTAATGTCCACTAAGACCTAATTGGTCTATCAGACCTTAAGAGGGTAAATGATTACTTGTGATTCTTTAGAATTTTGTTTTTGTGCTCAAAAAGCATTAAGAGAAGCTTTCCAAGATCACCATACTTTTGTTGAGTTAAGAGGTTAGGAAGGTTGGTAGTGTGATCAATATTTTGAAAATGAGATCTAATAT
>ML781398.1:62542-94954 GCA_009831015.1 Picea engelmannii
CTACAACATCATTTCTGCTACTACTTGGTGCTTTGTGCATAAAGTTAGGGGGCAAATCTAACTTTATAATTACAAACAATCATGAAAAACTAGTGCATGTATAAAACATTATAAAATTTGAGAATATAATAAATATTAAAACAAATAATGAATGTATATACCATCGAACGAAATTCATTTGATCCCCCGTTCATGTGCTCATATTTTCTACAATGTTTTGTAGCTGTTTCTATTAAAACTCTTTCGGGACGTCTAGTACAACAATTTTTGCAAGGGCAATAACATTTACCATCACCCTTTTCACCCTCTTTAATTCTTTTCCCAGCTCTAATGTTTTCTGACATTCTTCCCCACAAAATTATACTGAAACAAATATCTATTTTTTGTTCTCCGAGAAGACCCGCAAACCCTTTTTGAAGCATCGTTATTATAGCAAACTTGTCGCAACATCCATCAAATGCAACATATTTATAGATTTTGTAACGTCGCAATTCCGACGTAAAAAAGTCCTAAGTGACCGTTGGTATCTTGACTTGGTGAACATACTAAGGTGACCGTTGGAGGGGAAAACCTAGTTTCGAAAACGTCACAATTGCGACATACATTTTCACAAATGTGGCAATAGAGACGTTCCAGTGGAAAACATGGCAAGAGCGACGTTAACGTGGCAAGACCGACGTTAATGTGGCAATTGCGACATACATCTTCACAAACGTGGCAAGAGAGATGTTCCAGTGGAAAATGTGGCAAGACTGACGTTAATGTGGCAAGAGAGACGTTAACGTGGAAAGAGAGACGTCAACGTGGCAAGAGCAACATTATCGGGCAACATGAATTTTTTTATTTATAAATTTCCTTTATTTTGCGACAATATGGACAATTTTGTCCATAACGCCGCAAATAAAACATCGGAATTTTTACAATATGTAGTAGTGTGGATCAAGCACTAATGGATTGGTTCAGGCTATGTCCCAAGTAAGCTTGAAGACAAGGGAGATCAAGAGCCTTAAGGAGTTCATAGAAAAGATGCAGCAAGAGATTAAAATGAGGGATGAAAAGATGGCCCAATTCCAAAAGGAAAATCAATATTTTCAAGAAAGGGTGAACAAGTTGAAGATGAGGTTGAAAGCTACATTATTGTTGCAAGGAGCTAAACATGTAATCTGGGATGCTATTGCTGCTAAAGCTACTAAGTTTAGGGTGTATTTAAATTTTATAAATGATAAAGACAACATGGCTACCACTGCCCTCAGAATGGGCCCATAACACTATAAATTTGTTGTATTCTATTCCCACTGATTAACTTCATACCATTGGGGTCAAAGACAGGACTGCATTGATAATTTGGGCTAGGAGGATCATCACTAAGGACAATTTGCTCAAGTCAATTCAAATGAAATCCATGCAGATGGAGCAGAGTATACAAGAATTTAAGGATACATT
Source organism: Picea engelmannii (assembly GCA_009831015.1). Lineage (NCBI taxonomy): Eukaryota > Viridiplantae > Streptophyta > Pinopsida > Pinales > Pinaceae > Picea > Picea engelmannii. The sequence continues at coordinate 63,986 of ML781398.1, forward strand.
TGAACAATTGTTTATCAAAGGCCTCCCACCATTTTGGGATGGAAACGGAAAATTATACGACCAAGAGAAGTACAACTCCCTCCTCACACAATGTAGAATGGATCATTCCAAATTCGAGGGTCTGGAAGAAATCTTGAAGGGAACAAGCCTAGTGGAATATCTAACCACAAATTTTGAGATCTTAAATCCATTTAAGATAGTAAATATTGGGATGCCAACTATGTCTTATGTCACTTGCATCGATCTGGAGATTTTGATAAAGGAAATGATGGATTATGAGATTCCTTCTGACTCATAGTGGAAGGAGATCGTGCGGCTAGGCAAGACAAAGTGCAGTTTTCTAGGGAGAAAAAAATAACTTCTAGATGTCACCAGATTTGCGAGTTCGACAGGATATTAGAACAATATAGACGGTGAAGAGGAAGCTGAGCAGTAAGAGAAATATGTCCCTAGTTTATGAAAGGCTTTTGTTTAATCATTGTAAATCGGTTCTCCTAACGAAACCGTTGGTTTGTAATTTTTGTAGTTAGTTTTAGAAAGTGAAATTCTTCAGTTTCATCCATTGCAATCAAATTGTATAAGTACTAGAAATTTTGAATGAATTAATGTTGGCAGAAGTGCAAGGGAATCATTTTCTTGTTTTTGAACTCTATTGTAATTTTCTGTAGCTTAATTGAATATATATGCAGAAGCTTTTGAGGTCTCTATGAAAAGAGTCTAATGGTGGTGATATGATTTTTGTCTCTTTTCATTATATGTATTTCTTGTGTTCTTTTATTCCATTTACATTTTATTCTTTTTAAATTGGAGAGTTAGAGGCCCATAATTCATCTTGTGATGCTCTCGGCTTAAGCAATTTAAACTATGTAATTTTCTTCCTAGCTAATTCAGAATTCATTTTAGTAATGCTCTGATGCAGTTATTTGTTTTCCCCTTCTTCCTACTCTTCGCTTAAACTCAATTTACAACTCAGATTCATTTCCTCATTTAGCTTTTATCCTCTGGAGAGTTCTACCGGACATTCATTGTTTTCATTCACTTTCATAATTTAGACTCCATAACCCTAAGTGTCCCTCCCCTTCCTTGCCAACAAATTTATAAAAACCCCCAAAACAAACCAAATCTAGCCACTGATTATCAAAGAAATATCATGTGACATAAGAGAGCCTTCTCTGAGTTGAGAAAGATAGTGCCCAGCTCTAAAGTAGGTTGAAACACTTACCTTTGTCGTTTGTCTATCAGTCGAAAAAATTTACATATTTCTAACATTCTGGCGTCGTTGTGATGCTCTCGACTTAAGCAATTTAAACTGTATAATTTTCTTCCTAGCTAATTCATAATTCATTTTAGTAATTCTTTGATGCAGTTATTTGTTTTCCCCTTCTTCCTACTCTTCGCTTAAACTCAATTTACAACTCAGATTCATTTCCTCATTTAGCTTTTATCCTCTGGAGAGTTCTACCAGACATTCATTGTTTTCATTCACTTTCATAATTTAGACTCCATAGCCCTAAGTGTCCCTTCCCTTCCTTGCCAACAACTATATAAAAAACCCCAAAACAAACCAAATCTAGCCATTGATTATCAAAGAAATATCATGTGACATAAGAGAGCCTTCTCTAAGTTGAGAAGGATAGTTCCTAGCTCTAAAGTAGGTTGAAACACTTACCTCTATCTTTTGTCTATCAGCCGAACAAAATTTACAAATTGCTAACATTCTAGCGCCGTTGTCGGGGATGAAAGTGAAACCTTCCCTGGGAAAACAACTTCAAGCTATAGATTGATCCTTGAGGGTGACAGTGGATCAAATAACTTATTGGATGAGATTATTTTTTCCCTAGAAACTCCATTACCAAGAGACCAGTTGCACCAAACAGTGTAAGCTAGAAATCCTGGCTCCCAAGAGAACTCACACCAGGAGCAACCCAGAACCAGAAGTTTCAATCCTTGTGTCTCATTCTAAAAATATTGTACAAAACAAAAATAAAAGAAAGTAACCCCAGTGTTGCATCTAGACCGATGTTTTTCCTTACCCAAACACAGAGTGACGAGCATTGAAGACCTTGAGTTTGACGTGAAATTTGAACAAACTCTTTTCAAGACCAAGTCTTAATCTTGTTTACGCGAAGTCATCTTTGACGAAAAAATATTCCAAGATTTTATTTTAGTTGCATCTACCAAGCCTATAGTGATTCATACTTAGAACCAACAACCGCTCTGACCCCTCACAAGAGCCATGGCCGCTAGATTTTCGCCCCTTGTACTGCTTGCTCAACTACATGATTTACCTCAAGAATATAACCTAAGGATCAAACTATATGATGTTGAAGGTAACATATCATCCTAGAAGCACCTAGATTGGTTTAGCGATTTCATAGACTTGGAAGAGGTGGACTTTGAAGATGTAAAAATGATATTTTTTACACAAAATCTTGCAAGAGAAGTGAGGAAGTGGTTCAAAGACCTTCCAACAGCTAGTATCGTAGATTTTGAGGCCTTTGAAACCACCTTCCTTGCAAAATGGGGTGACAAGAAAAATCTCCTTCATTTTTTGACCCAATATAACAACATGAAGAGGTCACCTAACAAAATAGTGCCAGAATTCTCAGCTAGATTCATAAAGGTCTATAATTTGATTCATGTTGAGGTAACCCCCCCCTAAAGCTACTCAACTCAGATATGCCGATTCTTTTGAAAGTGATTTTTCTTTGTTATTGAGATAAAGAAGATCTAATACTTTAGATGATATGATGACTGATTCCATAGAGTTCGAAGTGAATATAATGGATTCAAGGAAGATAAAAGGTAACTCTAGCAGGGACATGAAAAAAACTCAATACAAGGCCCAACCTTCAACCTCACAAACCTCAGAAGAAAGGTTTGAAACGATGATGAGAACCATGGAGAGAAAGATGAAAATAATGGCCCTGGATAATAGGCCTAACCCAAAGAATAGGTAGATGGTACACCTAGAAATATGAGGAGACCAGCAATCCCGCAAATTATACAAAGAGAACAAATAAATCAAGGGAATTAGGAAAATCAAGCAGATAAGAGAAATCAAGGAAATCAAGGAAATCAGGCGAATCAGGGGAACCAAGGGAATCAAGGGGATCAACAAACAAGACCTCCTTTTCAAAATAATTATGTAAATGAAAATTATGATGGATATTTTGAAGACACCATGAATTCTTGTGATGATAAATAAACATAGGTGTTTTTAACCAAAGAATAACATGACCAGTTCATGGATGCAAGTGAGATATTGTTGCAAGATGAGGAGGAAAGGTTATCAGTAGAAATGGAAGATTACCAAGATGGATTGCAAGATGTTATCATGCAATTATAGAGACAATAAAATATTCGAAATCATAGAGTCCCTGAGAACACTTCAAAAGGAAACCCTCCAAAGGGAAGCCCTACCAAAGAAGCTCAGAGTAACATACCCTCTTTAAGTCATCCCAAAAGGGATTATGCTACAAAGGATTCTGCTGCAAAAGGAACTATATACAAAGGAAAGAAGAAAGAAGAGCCCCAAAATAAAATATTAGAAGAAAGGAAAGAAATGGTCACCAAAGAGGTAGAGAAGACCTCATCCTCCTTTAATTTTGAAAGTGAGATGGCCAAGATCAAAATTTATGTACCATTTAATGAATTAATCATGAATAATGAATATAGAAATCAGATCATCAAGATGCTTAAGATGGAACAAACCTATGATACCCTGAAGATACAAGATGATCACCCAACCATCTTATTTGGACCAAGAGTAGAAGAAAATAGTGATAATGAAGAAGTTCCCCCTTTTTATGTCAGCTTGAAAATTCATGACAGACTCTTCACAATGCCATGTTGGATTCAGGAGCATATCATAACCTAATTCCCAAGGTGGTCATGGACCAACTAGGCCTATACTTCACAAGGCCTTACAAAGACCTGTTCTCTTTTGATTCCAGGAAGGTGAAGTGCCTAGGTCTTATTAAATATCTAGTGGTATCTTTGGCACAAATCCCAACAAAGAATATGGTTATGGATGTAGTGGTTTTTGACATCCCTCCGAAGTTTGGCATGTTGTTGTCAAGATATTGGGATGCAAAATTAAAGGGAACCCTCCAGATGGAGATGTCATATGCCACCATCCCTATTTTTGGTCATGACAGAAGGTTGTACAGAGAAGTCTTTCTCAAATACATGGTCAACAACAAGTCACAGCCAAGTAATCACCCCATATACTCTATGGAAACTGAGTTGGGATCTTCCATTTTCTTCAATGACGCATGTTTCGAAGAGAAAGAACTAGAAAGTGGCATGGCTGACAAAGAAAGATCTGATCAATAGTTTGAGGAGAATTAAGAGCAGTAGGATGAAGCAGAAGATAAGATATGGAAGATGAGCTTTGATGGGGTATCCTGCAGAGAGAGAGAAGGGGTTGGCATTTGGATCAATCACCCCAAAGGATATTCAAAATTATTTTCTTATAAACTTGTTTTTGAGTGCACAAATAACATGACAAAATATGAAGCATTAATATTGGGGTTGAAGGTTTTGAAAGAATTGGCTGCCAAAAGAATTATTGTCCATGGAGACTCTGGGTTAATTATCAATCAAATCAAATACATATACCAATAAAATCAACCCATACCAAGGGCTTATAGAAACTTAGTGCTATATCTCCTTGAAAATCAACAATTCCAAGAGATCAAAATCAGATTGCTGACGCCTTGGCTACTTCAACAACAGTTTTCAAAGTTCCAATCTTCCCTGAAAAAAAATACAAGGTTGAAGTCAAGTAAAGGCCAACAATACCAGATAATATGAAGTACTGGAAAGTTTTTGAAGATGACAAACAGATAGAAAGCTTCCTCAAGATGGATAATGAATTTGAGAATTTAAACATTGATGATGAATATTGTGATGATGAAGTGGATGCAACTATTTTCACAAAGTAGGGGTATTTCGACAATCAAATTGTAGGCAGAGATATCATTCAGCTAAAGAGAAACATCATTCCCAAAGGTCTGGTCCCATTGAAGAAACTCTTTGATAATAATGATGTGGCCAGAAGTCCAAAGATTACAGTAAATGAAGGATATGTGGAAGATTGCAATATTGGGACTCTAGAGGATCCAAATATAATTAAGTTGTCTAGAACACTAAGCCCTGAAGTCAAGGAGAAATATATCAAATTGATGAAAGAGTTCCCTGTTGTTTTCTCCCAGAGCCATGATGATTTGAAATTTTATGACACCAGTGTAATTCAGCATGTTATCCCAATAAAAGAAGATCATAGACCTTTCAAACAAAAATTAAGAAGGATAAATCCTTTACTGCTGCCTTTGATCAAGAAAGAAGTAAAGAAACTATTTGAAGACAAAATCATAGTGTCCCTGAGATTTTCTAAATGGGTGGAAAATCTAGTGCCAGTCAGAAAAAAGAGTGGAGAAATAAGGTTGTGTGTGGATTTCAGGAATCTGAACAAAGTATCTCTAAAGGATAGCTATCCACTACCTAATATGGATCATATTTTATAGAAGGTGGTAGTTTCTCAAAAAATGTCCATGTTAGATGGCTTCTCTGGGTAAAATCAGGTTATGGTGCACCTTGATGATCAGGAAAAGACGACATTTACCACGCCATGGGGAACACTCATGTATGCCAATATGCCCTTTGGGATTATGAATGTAGGGGCAACATTTCAAAGAGATATGGACATAGATTTTGCTGATGAAAAAGAAAAAATCATTATTATTTACCTTGATGACATCATTGTGTATTCTACCACGGATGAGGAACACCTCAAGCATCTTAGAAGGGCATTTCAAAAATGTAGAAAATTTAGGATTTCGTTGAATCATAAGAATTCAAATTTCTCCATGGAAGAAGGAAATTTGTTGGGTCACATTATTTCAAAAGAAGGGATAAAGGTAGACCCCAACAAAGTTGAAGGGATCTTAAAAATTGGCATCCCTAGAAGTAAAAAGAAGGTACAATATTTCCTAGGAAAAGTGAATTTTCTAAGAAGGTTTATCCCAAATTTGGCCAAAATCATAAAGTATATCACCAACATGCTCAAGAAAGGGAATGAAATAAAATGGACCCCTAATGCCAGAAAATCCTTTGAAGAAATCAAAGTGGCATTAACCAAGGCACTAGTACTGGCCAACCCAAACTTTGAAAAGGACTTCATATTATTCTCTTTTTCCTCAGAGCACACAATCATTGGTGTTTTATTGTAGAAAGATGAGCAGAATTATGAGAAGCCCATAACATATTATAGAAAGACATTGAGGGATTCCCCTTTGAAATATGATATCATGGAGAAGAAATCATATGCACTAGTCATGGCCTTGAAAGAATTAAGATTTTACATCTTGCATTCTCATACAACTGCTTATGTACCCAATAGCTCTGTGAAATACATCTTGACCCAATCTGATCATGAAGGAAAGAGGGGTAAATGGATAACAGTGTTGTTAGAATATGACCTTGAGATAAAACCTACCAATTTGATCAAGGGACAGGGGCTTGCGAAGCTAATGGCACAAACCAATTGTGAACTCCTAGGAATAAACTTCATTGCAGACCTGTCGGAAGGTGCAGAAGAAGAGAGAATTCCTCAAATATCCCATAAATTTCTTGATTCCACATGGTATGCAAACATCATCTTTGTGTTGAAAAATTTGTAGGATCCTTCTGAATTTAGTAAAACAAAGGCCAGATTCTAAAAAATGAAGGCATCAAAGTTTTGCATAGTAAATGAATCTCTATATTGGAAAGATCTTGGGGGAATCTTGTTGAGATGTTTACTAGAAGAAGAAGAAGAAAAGACCATCAGAGAGCTCCATAAGGGTGACTATGGGGGTCATCATTATTGGAAGAAAACTGTGCATAATATTTTGAGGGATGGGTTCTATTGTCCTAGCATTTTTCTCGATGTCTATAAAGATGTTTCAAAATGCCATGAATGCCAATTTTTTTATGGAAAAGGAAAATTCCAGCCTCTACCTTTGAAACCCATTTCTGTGGAAGATCCTTTTAGACAGTGGGGCCCTGATTTTATAGGGGAAATAAATCCACAATCCTCAGCCCAACATAAGTGGATTCTGACAACAACAAGTTATTTCATTAAGTGGATTGAGGTAGTTCCCACTAGGCAGGCAACAAATGATGTTATCATCTGAATTTTAGAAGAGAATATTATTTCCAAGTTCGGATGCGCGACCAAGATCATAACAGACAATGCAATAGCTTCAAGTCCAAGAAAAGAGAAAAAATATGCAATGATTACAATATCACCCTTGGTCATTCTACATCATATTGTTGGGCTCTAAAGATGTCTAAAAAAAACCTTAGTTTGACATTAATTTATCAACCAGAGGATTCATCTTTTATCTCAAAGAATATCGGCAAAGTCTATGCAGATAGATTATAGAGGCTAAAATCGTGTAGCAAAAGCAGATCTGAGTTTGTCAACAATCAAGTTCCTCAAACATTATTTATAGGTTCTAGGGATTGAAATCTAAAGCTATGCAAAAGGAAAAGAACTAGTTAATCTATTGAATTCATTCTAACAGAAGTAATTGAATCTAGATAAAGACTTGCAGGGAATTGCTATCATTATGAATCAAAATTGTTGAAAAGAAAAAGGTGAATTACTCCATCTATGGAAAGGAATAGAGACTGTAATCTAACTGAAAATAGACGACAATAATATTTCTATTGAAAGGAACAACAACTATATTCTAGCGGAAAGGAAAAAACAAATGTAAACTAATGAAAGTAACAACAAATGTAAACTTATGAAAGGAACAACAAATGTGAACTTATGAGGAACCTTCATGTATCGAATCTCAGTAATGGGAATTTGAACAAAAATCATTCAATACTTCAGGGAATATCTATTTCTTGCAACTAACATGAAACCATCAACACACTTATGTGTTTGTTAACTACTATAAAAGAGAATTGAATCACAAGACAAAATTTGAGATGATACAATTACAGATCGAACAGTAGCTCCTTCAGACTGGGTCCTCGGTCCTTAGAAGCACTATTATTGAAAACTCAGTATATAAAAATGAAAAAAATGCTCGAGGCTTCTATTGATTTCATAGCTGGTACAACATTTCTACAAAAACTGCTAACGCATAGCAATTCTATATTCTCTATTCTTGAGTGAAAAATATCTCCCTCTTCAATATCTATTTACCCCTTATATGTTACAATAATCTGGGTAAATTAAGCTATCCTGAGGATCGAGAGATCCTCAGGATTTCTTTACTATTACAATGAGTAACTTAATTATCTTTAAAACTGCTTTGCGCCATAAAGTCTTCAACCTCCAATAGCTTGCGCATCTTCAAGATTCCCCTTGCTATATTGGCTTCAACAATATTTAACCAACCCTACAATAAAGCTAGACAATTCCAATCATATTTAGAATCTATGTAATATAATCTCCAACAATCAACACTAAAGGGTATATTGTTTATTTTCTATTCTATTTTCTTCTAAATAACCGAAAAGTCAATCAAAATAATATCATGAAATGTGGGAAAAAAGAAGATATTTATACCTTTTTCATAACCTATAATACCCCCCAACTTACCTTCTTGCATGTCCTCACGCAAGCTGAGACTTTACATGCAAAGCAGTAATGTTGTAAGATGGGAAGGTTGGTTCACTAAGCCTTCTGAACCCATTGCTTCTTTTGAGTTCTCCAAAAGCAGCATCTTCCCTTTTCTTGTTAATTTGATCATCTTTTTGGTAACTTTCTCCAAGAAGGTCCTTCCTCTTGGAGAAATCTAGAATACCTCTCTATTCTGAAGGTAGCTGCAAAGAAATTTATATACCCAAAGGGCTCCCTACTCTTTAATTCACTAGAGGAAGCATCCCATCTCAATTTATAAGCAGCAAGAGATTCTCCTTAAGCTCCCTAAAGCGAGTGATACCTAAACGTATGACTTGGAGATGGATGGGGGCCAAGGATTCTACGACCCCTTTCCTTTTCATAAAAGTTTTATGTCGCATAATGGCTGGAAAGGACTTTGGAGGCTCCCCCCTAACCCAAATATCCAGCCCAACTTCCTTTTTTAGGAAAGTTTTATGAGCTTTACCCCATCTGACTTGATTCTGAGTGAATGACAGAAATGCCTAAAACTGTATATCACCTATGAATGGGCCAGGGTTATCTTCCCTATTGTCTTCCAAAATGAAATTATGAAAGTATAATTCACACAACAAGTATTGTACATTTTCATCCTTCTCTCTGAAACATGAAATAAACTCAGGTATAGTGGAAAAAGAAATAGGTTTTCCTTCTCTGATGGCCTTCACTCTCAATAAAAAACATCATTCCAATAAGAATAACGTGTAATTGGTGGCAGGAACTCTGCAATTAATAACATCAGAGTAGACATCACATATTTCCTTGATTTGCTCCAAAGCATTTTCCAATTGGGTTTGAACCTTTTTGATATTCTCTTGGGCTCTCGTGAGTGCAGCATAGGTCTCACCCTATGTTGTTGTCATGTCCTTCAATTATTTAACAATCCTTTGATATTCAGTCCTAGTTACCATCCCATGTTGGTGTTGGACCAATGCTTGTTGAACTTGTGTAAGTTCGGCTTTTAGTCTATCGATGGTAACACTCTGTGCTTGAGATTGAGATGATTGGTATTCTTCCATAGTTCTCATCTCTTCCTTGGATTGAGTTAATGCTTGCTAGACTTGTGTAAGTTATACTTCCAACCTGTCCACAATAATACTTTGTTTCTTGGACTGGAGTGCTTGGTGTTCTTCCATAGTCAGCAACTCACTTCTTTTTTGAATCAGGGTTTGTTGAGACTGCATCAATTCCTCCTCCAATATCTTGATGGTAGCATTCTTCTCAAGGAGTTGAGATGTCTGCACCTCAGCATTAATTGCTTCTATAGCTATCATATTTTCCTTTGTCTCTAGAGAAGGTGATTCCTCATTCTGGGCTATTGTTTCTTCTACTACTATTTATTCAAGGTCTGTCTGTATCCCTATAGAATTTGTACTGACTGCTTCTTTAGGAAGAGGGTTTCTTCCTTGTACTCTGGCCCTTTTGTTCTTCTTTCTTTTGTGGGCTTTATATGTCTATTCTAATTGTTTCCTCAATTCCTTAATAATTTCCTTGAGTTTAACTACCTTCTTCTTTAATACTTCATCCTTCTTAGCCTTTTTCTTCAATAGTTTATTTTCCTTTTTTAACTTTCTATTTTTCTTATGGATTTTGGCTGATTTTTGTTTATGGGAGGTATCAAGGCCTTCTTCATTCTGGTCAGCAGATGGTTGTTCCTCTGTTCCTTCCAATTATTTTTTCTGTCCAAGAGGTCTTCTTTTTTTTGAAATGGGGTTCTTCCTTTGCTCTATCCTCAGGAAAAGAAATTTCAATATAAGGAAAATCTTCAACTGGTTTTGAAGAGGAGGGTTGTTCTGGGTGTATTTTTGGATTATTTGTGCCCCTGTCAAGTGAGGTTCCCAAGATTCCCAAAACCTGGGCTATTTCTACCTCATAGCTCTTCATAAATTGTTCTGTCAGATGTGACAATGTTAGTTGGGTGTCCTCCTGATCATTCCTTTGTGAGGTCTGTTCTTCTTGCCTAATTCCTTGAGAATTCTCACATGGAGACTATTCTATAGAGTTCTGAAGTTCTTCAGGCTATTTGGTTGTATCATGAATTGCTTTAGTTGTTTCCTGAATTTGTTTTCTTCTTCTCCTTGTCTGAATGATGGTTGTAGGGGCAGTTGTTGCTCTCTTCCTCTTTTTTGTTAATGCCTGTGTTTGTATGGTCTGGGTCTCTGTGATTTGAGTAGGATCTACCTCATCTTCAATTTGAGGAGATGGGATTTCCCTTTGGTTAGTATTCTCCTCTGCCTGTCTATCTTCAATTTCCTTTGATGGTTCTTCATGGCATAATTCAGGTTTCTCTAGTTATGGAGGTATATTGGCCTCAATTAGGTTATCCCAGGTCAATTGAGTTTGAATCAGTGCCTTAATTGTTATCAGTTTAACTAATCTATGGTGGATGATAACAGTAACAGGGTCCTTGGATTTTTGTGTTCTCAGAGCAACCTCATGTAAGATGGCATTTAGAAAGAAAGGTAGATTAAGTACTAACCATTGTTTTAAAGCTTCTAGCAATTTGAGGTGGCGAGGTCGAATTACATCATATCGTCCATCACAAGTGATGTATCATTGAATTACCCCTACAAGTTCCTTCCATGGTTCTCTGAGGGTACTGGGGTTGAGTCATTTTACTTTCTTATCCAATTCTTCCCCAGGGTCTGTGAAGGTTTCCATAGCTTCCTTCAATGTTGTGTATCATCCTGTCCATTGAATTCCCATATTAGGGAGGCCTGTGACCTATGCTAATATTTCCGGGGTGACTGATATTTTTATGCCCCACACCATAGAGATTTTCCCCTGCAGATTCTGAAAGAATTCAAGCATGACATTCGTGTCATATCCTTGCAGTCAATTGAAGTACTCCATCCACCCTAGCTGATGCAAGATGCCTCTCGCTTGCTCTATAAGATTTAATAAAGTAGGTTCCCTGTGCACACCTCTGTCACCCATTTTGTGAGAAAATATGGATGACTATCATTCATGTTAGCATAGGTGGTTAGACTAGCTTTGGAGGAAAAATTACCGAGAATAGAAACTATCAGAGACAACAAATGTATCTAAATGAAGGTATTTATTACAATCATTACTATCTGCATCGAGAAATGTGTCCAGTGTCCACTCCCCTTATTAATAGAAAGGTCGACCTCGACCGCCAGCATAGGGAAGAGTAATGATTATAGGTATTGGTGGTGAAAAGTAATGATTGTACGGTGGCCGCCAATGGGGATTAATGATTTATGCTTGAACAACATATTTAATGGTAATCATTAAATGTTAATCCACGTTTGTGGAATTTGAAAATACCTATACCTAAAATAATGAGTTAAGGATACATGCTCTGAATAAATTAAATCTTGTTCAGTTAAATAATATCCCACATATCATAATGTTGTTACTTTTCTATGTTATTGAATACAACTGAAATGATAGCCTCGTGATTGAGTGAAGGAAATATAGAGAGACGTAGAAACTTGGTGTGTTAAGGTAACTTCCATACCACAGGAAGAGCCATTGTTGCTAGCAGGCGTCCATATTCTTGACAGGGTTTCTTTTTAACCTAAAGATGAGCCTGTATCCTTGATACTTGTTGGAATCGTCTTTTCCAAAAAGACCATTATCCTGGTTTGGTAGCCATAGTGATAATGCCACTTACTAGATTGTAACTTAAGTGAACAAGCTGACTCGTGATGAGACCTCTTGTCCTTTGACAAAAAGAGAATGTCAAAAGCCATTGCCCTAGTGTGGTAGCCATAGTGGGAATGTCACTTAGGTTATTATCTTATGATCATGGTAGGCTGGCTCGTGATGAGACCCCTTATTCTTTGTGGAAAAAGAAAGAAATTCTATTGATTTATTATATTATTATATGAAGGGAGGCTCATCTACTATTTAAGAGTAAGGGATGGCGTAAAGAAGTGTAAGGATTCCAAGTAAAAGTGTGTTGCAGATTCCTTATTAGTTATAAACACGGGGTATCATTTAAGTGTAATATATAAGGGAAAAGAAATGAATTATGGTGGTTATAGTTTTTGAACAAGGTTTAAGATATTTTGAAGGAATTGATCCAAAAAGAAATTTGATAAGGTATGTGAGATAGTCCACAAAATAATGATGGATCATTAGAAATAATGCCGATGAAAATTTATTTTGGTGAAATTTTTACCCCAAAAGAAAGGATTAGTGTTTTATCAGCAAGGAAGGAACGACAAAATGAACAATAGGTGTACAAAAAAAGAGTAGCAATTGTTCTGTTCAAAGGAATAGCAGGCATGCAAAATGAACAACAATTGTTCCATTCAAAGGAACAATAGGCGCGCAAAAGGAAGAACAATTGTTTCGTTCAAACCATCTGAATTTGTAGAAACTTGGTATGTATTTTGTTTGAATTCAAGGTTGATTCCTCATCAACTAAATTCATTTATGAGTTGGTTTATTTCAAAATTAAGTAATGGATGGTTTGTTAATGTTATAAATTTCATTATAGTTGCCCAATTTCTGCTGCTAAATCATGACATATTCATTTCTCTGCAGAAGACAGGGTATGGGTAACGAGACGAAGTGGGAGTTCAGAACAGAAAAGGGTGATAATTGAGTTCATCATGGTTATCCTCCCTAGTTTTGATTTTCTGGAATGACTGTCGAAAATAAATAAAAAAACTAAACAAAATTATATACAGTATATATAGTGTTAGCAGATTTCAATATTTATGGAGTTAGGGTGGTTGGATTACCTTCCCTTCCAGTCAAAATTTGAACGGTAGGGTCCTTACTTACCTCTTGGTAGAAAGATTCTTTTGATGACGACTGATGATAGAGTCGTAGCCAGTGTCCATTGACCCGAAATGGAGATCCGGACCCATCGATGGTGCTTAATGTAACTATGCCATTAGCATGGACTTCACAGATTTCATATGGTCCTAGCCATCGTGTCTGTAATTTTCCTGAAAAATCTTGAAATCTGGAATCATAGAGGAGCACCCAGTCTCCTTTTTTAAATAGTTTTTTTTTATATGCTTATCGTTCCAGATCGATCTCTATTTTTGAATAACGGTTGTTCACTCTACAACAGACAAGCGTGCTTCATCTAATTTGTTGAGTTGCTAAAGGAACTATTTATGTTCTTTTGTAATATCCAGTCCGATTTCCTAGGCCATCCTTAGAGTCTTGATTTCAAACTTGATTGGGAAGATGGGTTCCTTGCCATAGACTAAATGGTAAGGAGAGTAGCCAGTGGTATTATGCCATGTTTTGTGGTAAGCCCATAAGGCGTTTGGGAGCTCAGAAGCCCAATTTTGTCTGTTTGTTGAGAGAGTCTTTGTCAAGATTGCCTCCAGGACTTTGTTGGTGCTTTCCACTTTCCCATTTGCTTGTGGATGATACAGAGAAGTAATTATGTGTTTGATATGATAATTATCCAGGGTGGTGGTGATTCTATGAGCTGTAAATTGTGACCCCCCATCAGTAATTATTTCTCTTGGTAGTCCATAGCATACGAATAATTTGAAAAGAAATTTGATGACTAATTCTTCTATTGCATTTGGCAAGGCTTCTGCCTCTACCCATTTAGTCATGTAGTCCATTGCAACTAGAATATAGGCCTTCTAATTTGACTTTGGGTTGAAGGGGCCAATGAAGTCTAGTTCCCATCTCTCAAATGGTTCCATGACTACTTGTTATTTCAAAGGCATTTCATCAGCTTGACCTAGTTTTCCCATCCATTGACAACTATCGCAGGTTTGGACGTATTTCTTCGCATATCTAAATATTGAGGGCCAATAATAGCTCATCTGCATAATTTTGTGTCTAGTCCTACGGTCTGCAAAGTGCCCACCATAGGGCTCATCATGTCCATCTTTTAATATGTCATAGACTTCGTCATCTTGTACGCATCTACAGATCTGGAGATCAACTCCTGTATGGAAGATATATCCGTTGATCCAGGCGAATCGTGCGCTACACTGGATGATCATCATTCTTTCCTTCGATGAAAGATGTGTCGGTAATATTCCTGCTGCTAGGTAATTTTCCACGTTAGCATACCAAGGTGGCTTTGTAGTAACAACAAACAAATGCTCATCTGGAAATCGGTCTTCGACTATTAAGGAGTCATCTGTTTTGGGTATGCGGGATAGGAAGTCTGCGACAATGTTTTCTTTCTTGGGTCGATCTTTGATGGTGATATCAAATTCCTGCAATAATAACAACCATCGAGTGACCCGTCCATTAGTAATTGGTTTATTAGCCAGATATCTGATATCAGAATGATCAGTATACAAAATGACTAGATAGCCTGTTATATGATGACAAAATTTATTGATGGCATGTATAACAGCTAAAAACGCTTTCTCTGTTACTGTATAATTAAGTTCAGCTAGATTAAGATTCTTGCTAATAAAATAAATTGCGTAAGGTTTATTCTCCTCCTCCTGTCCAAGGACAATGCCTATGGAAATATATGATGCATCGATGGAGATGTGGAATGGTATTTTCCGATTTGACCCCCTCAACACCGGTGTTGTTGAGATCAACTTTTTGAGTCCTGCAAATCCCACATCACACTTGTCAGACCACTAAAATTCTACATTACCAGTCAAAGCATGTAAAGGTGCAATGATTTTTGAAAACTTTTCCATAATCCTATGATAGTATCTTGAAGCGCTAAAGAAACTACGTACCTCAGTTTGTGTGTGTGGTGTGGGTAGATTAAGGATTACCTCTATCATTGTTGGGTCTACCCTAATTCCATTTGCAGAGATATAATTCCCTAGTAATACACCTTCTGTCATCATCATGTGACATTTTTCGTGGCTTAAACATAACCTGGTCACGATACATCGTTCTAGTATTTTCTCCAGTTATTCAGTGCTTGATCGAAGTCGTTGCCGTAAGGAGTGAAATCATCTATATAGACTTCAAGTCCTTCGTTGATCAGATCACTGAATATGCTCAGGATGGCCCTTTGAAGGGTGGCTGGAGTGTTACAAATTCCAAATGGTAATACTTTGTATGCAAAAGTTCCCTAAGGGCATGTGAATGTAGTTTTATCTTGATCTTCTGGGGAGATCTGAATCTGATTGTACCCGCTAAAACCGTCTAGTAAAGAAAATAATTTATTTCCTACCAAAGTATCCAGGACCTAGTCAATGAAATGCAAAGGGAAGTGGTCTTGTTGAGTGGCTTTGTTAAGTTCCCTATAGTCGACACAGATGCGCCATTTCCCATTTTTCTTTGGGCGGATCACTAGTGGGGAAACCCATTGACTATCTAAGATGGGATATATAAAATTTACATCCAAAAGTTTTTTTAATTCTTATTTAACGATATCCATGAGGTGAGGATTTAATCTTCTTTGTGGCTGGCAGATAGGTCGGGCTTATTTTTCTACATAAATGTGGTGTCTATAGAGTTGTGGATCAATACCTTTCATATCCTAATATTCCAATGAAAAATCTTGCTGGTATTTGGAAAGGACATGAATTAACTTTTCTTGTTGTTGTTCATCTAAATTGGCATTGATGTTTAGAGGCCTCCCGGGTGCGATCTCGATGGGTTTGTTGTTATGAACGACCGTAGTTGGAATTTGTTGTTCCATTAAATCTTCCAGCAGGTCCCCCTGTGCTTCACAGTCTAGAACAACTTGGAGCATCTGGAAGTTCGGGTTGCTCATGGTGGTCGGATTATTGATAAACCCACTGATTACTTCATCCTCTAACTGATTTTTAATTTTGAGGGATTCATCCTACGTATGAGGGGCTCGTAAATACCTCTATGGGTATCGTGGTGGTGGAAATTGTGGATATACGAAAGTTGGACTAGGTTTAGCAGGAGGATATAAAATGAGGTTCTTCGTGATACCCCCTCTAGTGATTGTCATATTTCATGTTCGACATCCTATGTACACATCTTCTGTTGAAAGCCATGGCCTGCCCAGTATCAATGGATGCCCTTCAAGTTCACCTTTTGGATTGATGATGAGGAAGTCCACCGGATATTCCCAAGAGTTGATGGAGATGGCTATATCATGTAATGTGCCAACTGGTCAAACTACTGATCGGTCTGCCAACTGCAACATTATTGTTGTGGGTTCTAAGGAGTTAAAACCCAGGGTATTGCAAGTTTCCGTAGTCAGGATGTTGATGGATTCTCCCAAATCAAATAGTGTATTGGGAAAAGAGCAGCCCTGGATCTGAACTGCTACTATGGGATTCCCCGGATCTGCATATTTAACTGGTTCTTGTCTACCTAAAATTTGATCAGATAAGGCTCCTACTATGCGGACTGTTGATGATGGATTTTTAATTTTTCTGACCGGTTTTCTCCCACATAGCTCTTTGATTGTTTTTGCATAGATGGGGATGTCCTGAAGATCTTGCAGGAGTAGAATATTGATATATAAATTCTTGATTTTCCCTATAAGGTGAAAGTTGGGATATACAGTCGATTTTTCTATCATCAATCTTTCGAGGAATGGAGGGGAGGGTGTTGCACCCTTATCAGGATCTTGTGATTCGACTGTGTCTCCCCCCCCCACTTGATTTCTTCTGTTATTTACACAGTCGAAGGTGTTATTGTTGGTTGTTTCTCCTGCCCTTGAAAAACATCATTTTATTCAGGGGAGATTATTCATCCTGACCTTAATCGTAGTTCGTTGCACCCTACCGAGATGATCTCTCCTTCTCCATTTTCCATAATATAGACGAGCTGAGCCAGTCTATTATTTAGATTTGGGTGAGGTTGGGCTGGTAGTTGAGGGAACAATTGGGATTGTGGATTTTGGGACAATTGAAGTGGGGCTTGTAACATAGGTTGAGTTTGAGGGGCCATCCCCATAGGTTGATTGTTTATCCCCAGGGGGTGCTACCAATTCTGATTCCAATTTGGGTTTTGGGAAGTCATGTTGGGACATTGTGAAGGTTTAATGTTGTTATTGGAGTTTTTCCAGGATGAGGTGGGACATTGTGAGTTAGGCCAGGTAGAAGTTGTAGTTGGTTGATTCTGCCAAGCAGGGATTGCAGTGGGATAGTTTTTCCAAGTGGAATTTGCAGGTGGATATTGTTGGGGTTGCCAGTTTTGATTAGTAAATAGATGACCCTGCCATGTGCTACCAGGAGCTTGTTGGTTATACTATCCGGAGAAGGAAGAGAAAGGGTCCTGCAATGTATTTGGGGGTTGATTCTGCCATTGACGACGCTGTGCCATTAGATATAATGGTTCTTTTTCTTCTTCTTCTTCCCTAAAGACAAATTTCAGTCCAGGGAGCGATGGGCATTATTCCGTGGCATGATCCTTGGCGCATATAGCGCAAATCCGGAACGCGTCCAAAGGGAAATCCCTTGGGCCATGTTTCCTTCTGCACCTGTGGAAAAATATGGCTAACGTTTCCTTTTCTTCTATTTTTTTTTTTTTTTGGCCTGCAACACATCTAATTGTGTAGTCAGGGTGCTCAAAATGTATGTTTTAAATTTTTCTAAGAGATTACAAACTTCATCTTGAGTGACACCCCCACTGGTAATATTGCTATTTCTGGTGAAGGGGGTACGTATCGCTAATCTGGTCCGTGAACTTCCTCTTGAGCACCTGATGCACAATAGGACAATGTCATCATAATTTTCTTGATAAATATCACCTTTCCCCATTAAATTCAACATTTCTACCCATTCATCTTTCATACCTTTAATCAAAGTTTCCTTAAGTACTTCCCCTGGTAGCATGCCATAGGGTGATCCTTGTAAATTATATTGAGATCTCTCTACATATTCTTCTAAGGATTCATTTTCTTTTGCAGTCATTTGAAATATTTCATATTTTAAGTCTCTGGTTCTACAATAATCTTGAAATTTTTTCAAGAAGGCTTGTTTCATTTCATCCCATGAGTTTATATTTCCTCCCCCTAATCCCATGAACCGGCGTAGAGCTGCCCCTTTCAAAGTGGAGGGGAACAATTTTAATTTTTGGGGTTCAAAGGTGTAATCATATCCTCTACATAGGACATCAAATTCAAATAAGAATGAGTCCGGGTCTTCTGAGATTAATCCATGAAATGTTGGCAGGTTTTGTAGTGGAATAGCCTTCATGGGGGCATTGGAAATTGGATCAACTATCGGATATTCCAAAGTGGAAGTCTGGGGATGTTGTGGATTTGGTTGTGCCATTTGATCGAAAATATGCCAGAAATCTTTAGCGATTTCTTGATCTAGATATTTTATTTGAATTGATTAGTTATGTGATCTTCTAAGGGATATGATTACACTCCCTCTGTCTGGAATTTTAGGTATGCCTTCTTCTTTTGCAAGAGATTCAGGATTGGGTGGTGGGTTTGTCTTAGTTATCCTACTAGTTTCTCCTTCTCCTTCCTCCAGGTTACAAGAGTTTCCCTCTCCTAAAGGGTTGAGGGGTAGGATATCTATTATCTAAAAACTTAGCTCAGTCCCTTAAGTTTTGCTATGAATCTTGGCATGGGATGCAGTTGGTGAAGCTTCCACCTGAGGGATTTGTGTGGATCCTTTTCTAGGTCCAACTGAGGGTTGAGATTCTTCTTTTCGGATGATGTCATCTATTAAAGTGCTTCCTCCAGGGAGCACCGAGCCCTGGGGTTTGGTAATTTTTGGTGGAGGCTTTGGTTTTTCAAGATATTTCTTCTTAGTCATACACACTTCACACAACAAAAAAGGAAAAAAATAAAAAAAGGAAAAAAAACACCTATGCAACCTCTTAATGCGTTAGCTGGATCTAGGCACTGGTATAAGCATCTTACTTATTGCCTGTGTAGGTTCTTACCTTCCATCTTCAATACTTCATCCTCCAAAGGCACAATCTATGCTACCTTTGACATTCTTCCCCAACAACGACGCCAAAATGTTGGGCTCTAAAGATGTCTAAAAACAACCTTAGTTTAACATTAATTTATCAACCCGAGGATTTGTCTTTTATCTCAAAGAATATCGACAAAGTCTATGCAAATAGATTATAAAGGCTAAAATCGTGTAGCGAAAGAAGATCTGAGTTTGTCAACAATCAAGTTCCTCAAACATTCATTAAAGGTTCTAGGGATTGAAATCTAAAGTTATGCAAAAGGAAAAGAACTAGTTAATCTATTGAATTCATTCTAAGAGCAGTAATTGAATCTAGATAAAGACTCATTATGATTCAGAATTGGTGAAAATAAAAAGGCAAATTACTCCATCTATGGAAAGGAACAGAGACTGTAATCTAACTGAAAAGAGACGACAATCATATTTCTATTGAAAGGAACAACAACTATATTCTAGGGGAAAGGAACAAAACATGTAAACTAATGAAAGGGAAAAGAAATGTAAACTTATGAAAGGAACAACGAATGTGAACTTATGAGGAACCTTCACGCATCGAATATCAGTAATAGGAATTGGAACAACAATCATTCAATACTTCAGGGAATATCTATTTCTTGTAACTAACATGAAACCATCAACACATTTATGTGTTTTTTAACTACTATAAAAGAGAATTGAATCATAAGACAGAATTTGCGCTGATACAATCACAGATCGAACAGGATCTCCTTCATACCGGGCCCTCAATCCTTAGAAGCACTGTTATTGAAAACTTCGTATATAAAAATGGAAAAACTGCTCGAGGCTTCTATTGATTTCATAGCTGATACAACATTTCTACAAAAACTGCTAATGCATAGAAATTCTATATTCTCTATTCTTGAGTGCAAAATCTCTCCCTCTTCAAGATCTATTTACCCCTTATATGTTACAATAATCTGGGTAAATTAAGCTATCCTGAGGATCGAGAGATCCTCAGGATTGCTTTACTATTACAATGAGTAACTCAATTATCTTTAAAACTGTTATGCGCCATAAAGTCTTCAACCTCCAATAGCTTGCGCATCTTCAATATTCCCCTTGCTATCTTGGGTTCGAAAATATTTAACCAATCCTGCAATAAAACCAGACAATTCCAATCATATTTAGAATCTATGTAATCTAATCTCCAACAATCAACGCTAAAGGGTATATTGTTTATTTTCTATTCTATTTGCTTCTAAATAACTGAATAGTCAATCAAAATAATATCATGAAATGCGGGAAAAAGGAAGATATTTATACCTTTTTCATAACCTAACACATACTACCCTCAAGGAAATGGGTTGGCTGAGTCTTCGAATAAAAGATTAGTCAGAATCATACAAAAACAGTTGCAAGAAAATAAAAAGGCCTGGCACAAAAAGATCATCCATGCATTGTGGGATGAAAAAATATCCCCAAAGATATTAATAGCCACATCCCCTTTCCAGATCATTTACGGTATAGAGGAAATTTTTCCTACTGCATTGGGATTTATAGTGATGAAGCTATTACAGGAGCAAGATGCAGAAACAGATGCAACTCGAAGAAGAAAGGATGAACTAATCAATGTCCAAAAGACGAGAGAAAGGGATTTCAATAATGCTCAACTGTGTCAAGACAAGATCAAAGAGGCTTTCGAAAGGCGTACCAAGGCAGATGATTTCAAACTGGGAGACTTAGTATTAAAATGGGACACAAGAAAAGAAGATAAGGGAAAGCACGAGAAGTTTGATCATTTGTGGTTTGGACCATTCGAAATTGCAGCATACCATGGAAGTAATTCCTACATACTACAGGAGACTAATGGAGACATCATTGGAGGAGGGCCTTTGAATGGCAGGTTCCCCAAGAATTATATCATTTAAACATCATCACCCCTTCCATTCATTCTAGATAATCATTTTGTGTGTTTTCTTTTCGCATGAAGAAGTTGGAATAAAACCAACATGGTTGAAGCCCAAGGTGAAGGCCCTGATCTATAATGGGTTGATTTTGAGCTTTTGAATAAAGGTTGGTGGATTCAGAATGCACAAATAAATCATATCCCAATGGGTAGGCACTTGGTCTACCATTATTTGCTACCTTGCAGGGAGGATAGCATCCCGAGTTGGAGCCTATGTTATCACCATAACAATTTTCTTTTGATGGAATCTAAGTCTTGGAATTTGGTGAGGAGCTACATTGATATGGAGGCACAATAACTTGCAGTACTGAATCATGTCTAGTGGAGAAGGGATAAATATAGTGGAGGCCTGGAAGTTGATGGGGCCTGACAGGCCACAGATCTTAGAAATCCCAGATCGACAGTCAGGAGATGTATCGGGGGAGGAAATAGCACAAAGGTTAATCGCTTGAGAGCGGGTCGGGGGAAATACCATGTTTTCAGCTTATAGACATGTGGTGCCACTAGAGGCACATCGGGGAGAAAAACGGTCTACCCAAAACCGCTTTGCCTCCCCCTCGATATCGACAAGTGCATATAAAAGGAGGGCCCCGATCATTATTTTATGATATTTCAAATCATTTGAACATTTGAAAATTGGCGCAAATGCTCCATTTGAACTAAATCTCAACAATGAACCAGACTCGCGCATTCTCCAATCATTCATAGGAAGTAACATGAAACATGGCTGCTATTGTACCATCTACTACAGAAACTAGATCAAGTATTGATGGATTGGTTCAGGCTATGTCCCAAGTAAGATTGAATATAGGGGAGATCAAAATCCTTAAGGAGGTCATAGAAAGCCTACAGCAAGAGATGAAAATGAGGGATGAAAATATGGCCCAATTCCAAAACAAAAATCAAGATTTGCAAGAAAGGGTGAACAAGCTGAAGACGAGGTTGAAAGGCAAAGTATTATTGCAAGGACCTAAATATGTAATCTAGTATGATATTGTTGTTGAATATGCTAAGTTCAGGGTGTATTTAAATTTTATAAATGATAAAGACAACATGGCTACCACTTCCCGAAGTAGGTGTACAATTGTAAATGAAACACTCGCGAAAAATCCCTCAAAATGGGCCCAAAACGCTATAAATTTGTTGAATTTTGTTCCCACTGCTGAAATTTAGACCATTGGGGTCAAAGACAGGACTGCACTGATCATTTGGGCCTGGAGGATCATCACTAAGCACAATTTGATCAAGTCAGTTCAAACCAAAGCCGTGCAGATGGAGGAGACTATACAATAATTTAAGGATACATTTGAACAATTGTTTATGAAAGGCCTCCCAACATTTTGGGATGAAAAAGGGAAGTTATATGACCAAGAGAAGTACAACTCCCTCCTCACACAATGTAGAATGGATCATTCCAAATTTGAGGGTCTGAAAGAAATATTGAAGGGAATGAGTCTGGTGGAATATCTAACCACAAATTTTGAGATATTAAATCAGTTTAAGACAATAAAGATTGGGCTGCCAACTATGTCTTATGCCACTTGCATCGATCTGGATATTTTGATAAAGGAAATGATGGATTATGAGATTCCTTCTAACTCATAGTGGAAGGAGATTGTGTGGCTAGGCAAGACAAAGTGCAGTTTTCCAGGGACCAACAAATAACTTCGAGATGTCACCATATTAGCGAGTTCGATAGGATATCAGAGCAAGATAAATGGCGAAGAGGAAGCCGAGTAGTCAAAGAAATTCATCCCTAGTTTATGAAACTCTTTTGTTTGATCATTGTAAATCGGTTCACCTACCGAAATCGTTGGTTTGTAATTATTGTAGTCAATTTTAGAAATTGAAACGCTTCAGTTTCATCCATTTTAATCGAATTGTACAAGTACTAGAAATTTCAAACGAATTAATGTTGGAAGAAGTGCAAGGGCACCTTTTTGTTGTTTCTGAACTCTATTGTATTTTTTTGGAGATGAATTGAATACATATGTAGATGGTTTTGAAGTCTCTATGAAAATATTCTAATGGTGGTGATATGAGTTTTGTCTCCTTTCATTGTATGTATTTCCTATGTTATTTTATTCCATTTTCATTTTCTTTTGTTTAAATTAGAGAGTTAAAAGACCATAATTCATATTGTTATGCTCTCGGCTTAAGAAATTTAAACTGTGTAATTTTCTTCCTAGATAATTTAGAATTCATTTCAGTAATGCTCTGATGCAGTTATTGTTTTTCCCCTTCTTCCTCCTCTTTGCTTAAACTCAATATACAACTCAGATTCATTTCATCATTTAGCCTTTATCCTCTAGAGAGTTCTACTGGTCAATCATTACTTTCATTCACCTTCAGAATTTTGACTCCATAGCCCTAAGTGTCCCTCCCCTTCCTTGCCATAAAATTTATAAAACCCCCAAAACAAACCAAATATAGCCATTGATTATCAAATGAATATCAAGTGACATGAGAGACCCCTCTCTGAGTTGAGAAGGTTAGTGCCTATCTCTAAAGTAGGTTGAAACAATTACCTATTTCGTTTGTCTATCAGCCGGAATTTTTTTATAGAGTGCTAACATATGTGAACAAATTTGATGGCTCAGACCCCACAGGATGAGTCACCCAAATGGAACACTACTTCTCTTTGCACGACATTACCAATGATTTGGAAAAAAATTGTTATGGTGTTATTCATTTATATCTTGAATGATGGAAATGGTGGAAATGGCATAAAAATGAACGTCAAGCGTATGTGGCTTGGACACAGTTTGTCTCATATATTTATGAAAACTTTGACATCAAAACCTATCGTTAAGGTTGTTTGACCAAGTTGAATCAAACTATCCCAGTGGAAGATTTAATAACTATCTTTGAGCAATTGGATTTCAAAACAGAGGTCATGACATATGCATTTCTCATGGAATTCATTATCAGTGGCCTCAATGATGAAATATATGCCCATATCCTCATGGCTTTCCCCCATACATGTTTGGAAGCTACTAAAAGGGCCAAGGAAGCACAACAGGTAGTCTCATTCTAAATGATAAACACACCCTTTATTCCTCTCCCTAAATACACCCTTCCCACCCCTCTTGCCACTCCCCTAAAGATCCAGAAATTGAATTGATCCAAAATGGTTGAACGCCAACTTAAGGGTATTTTTTATAATTGTGATGACAAGTATTTTTCGGGGCACATGTGTAAGGAACAAAATATTTGTATGGCTATGGTTGAGGATGTTTCTGAAGAAGAGGATGATGTTTCCCATGCTCCCGAGCTACACCCACTAGTTTATCTTAATCATCCTTTTGATCCACTGAAAGTAGAACAATTGATTTCCCCAAATGAACTCACATGTTTCTCTTCTCCCCAAACCCTCAAGTTTACTAGCTACATTAAGAATTGGAAAGTCATCATTCTAGTTGATAGTGGTAGCACCCATAATTTTATTCATCACCGCATTTCCCAAGAATTCAATTCCTATATTTTTCCAGTTAATAATTTCCAAATCATGATTGTCCTTTCGGGTTCCATGAAATGTAGAGGGCATTGTGAAAATGTTTGCATACAAATTGCTCAGTACCATCATAAATATCATATGTTTTATATTGACATTGGTGGTTGTGACATTGTAGTTGGTGTTTAATGGTTACACACTCTCAGACCTATCACCATGGATTTCAAAAATGTAACCATGCAATTCCAGTAGGAGGGCCAACAACACCATTTACAAGGAATCACAACAAGTTCATGAGATATGATCAGTTCCCACCAAATGGAGAATCTCCTTAGAAAACGTCATTCTTTAATTATTTCCAAACTTCATTCCATTCATGCGATTGAGATACCCTCTTTCCATCCCAACCACCAATATATCCTCTCCCAACACCAATATGTGTTTCAAACCCCCTAGGGACTTCCCCCTTCTCGAGGTGTCCATGATCATTCCATTCCTCTAGTTTCGAGCATTCCTCTTCTCAATGTTCACCCTTATTGTCATCCCTTCACCCAAAAGAATGAAATTGAGAATATGTTTTAATAATTACTATAATTAGGTGTCATCCTTCTTATACCACCCCTTATTCTTATCTAGTAGTCATGGTACTTAAGGAAGAAGGTACTTAGCACATGTGTCTTGATTTTTTTTCCCTCAAAACAATCACCATCAAAGAAAAAATTCCCATTCTTGTCATTGATGACCTTTTGGATGAATTAAGTGGTGCTCAATATTTGACCAAACTTGATATTTTCTTTGTATACCACCATATTTTTATGAAAGAAGAAGACATTCCCAAGATTGCATTCAAAATTCTTGAGGGTCACTATGAGTTCTTGGTTATTCCATCTGGCCTCTATATTTATCCCTCCACTTTTCAAAGTCTCATGAATCATGTCTTTCATCCTTTCCTCTATCATTTTTCCTTGGTTTTCTTTGATGATATTCTTATCTATAGAAAAACTTGGCAAGCCCATCTTTCCCATGTGGATCAAGTTCTACAACTACTGTCTCAACACATTATTTTTCTTAAGAAGTCTAAATGTGCATTTGGAGCCTCTGAAGTGGAGTAACTGCGACATATTCTCAGCAAGGATGTTCTTAGGGTGGATATGAAGAAAATAGAATATATGCAAGATTGGTCGCACCCAAAAAATATTAAAATTCTATGTGGATTCCTTGTGTTGACATGATATTATAACAAGTTTTTTCAAAATTATGTAAATATTGCATCTCCCCTCACACCACTCCTTAAAAACAATGCTTCAAGTTGGACTGCAACAACCGATCATTCCTTCCAATATTTGAAAGAATTTGTGTGCACTACTCTTGTTCTAGCTCTCCCTGACTTCAACAAGACCTTTGTATTGGAATGTGATGCCTCTAAGAAATGTGTTGGGGATGTCCTCATGCAATATGGTTTACATTTTTCTTTAACTATCAGAAAATTTTCTGATCACCATTTGGGCCAATCCACCTACGAAAAGGAAATTTTGGCTATTTTGCACAATGCCCTTATCTCTTTACGAAACGCTTCTAAATTAAAAATGGTCATCAAATATGTTAGGAGTGAACGTCACACTTTCACTGCTAAAGTGTAAGCTCAACACCCATCAGTAGGTTTGAAATAATTTTTTATGTTAAGGTGGCAAATGGATAAAAAACTGGCAAATGGATAAAAAACTCAGTGGAACAGTGTCCATCACAATAAGTTCTAGATAAGATGCACCAGTAAATAAGATTTTGAATAACTTAGATCATGGTTTACAAAATAAAATGAATAGGGGGAAGACTTCAGTAAGAAAAGTGAAATATATCTACCATTTACATCAGGTAATACTAATATATATATGAAGAAATCCTTCTGAAACAAGAACTTCTTAAATCAAAAGGGAAACTCTGATGAAAACATGAGCAACATTACAACAAATCCTTCACTGTAATGAAAATATAATAGATCAATTGAAAACTTTAATAGATGTAAATAATAGGAAGACATAAACAAGATGATAAAAGGAAACGACTGATTTCTATTATCCAAAAAGTCTCATATATGGTACATGAAATCATATCTGTCTCTTTTACTTTCACAATCTCAAAATTATGAGTCTCATTACAATCCTTCGAACCCTGTAACTGAGCTACAATGTTTCTTTTATAGTCTATACTTTCGATGAAAACTTTACAATTCAAATAATTTCCTTATCCTAGGATCCATGTGCCCTAAAGAAGCGTGGAAACAGGTGGATAACATAAAATAACTAAACTGCTAAAAACTAGGCTAATGTTGGAAAGGAACTTAACATTTCTTTATTGCTGATGAACTGTCCCTTTGAGAACATTCTTCCTTTGACAGGTGGCTTCCTAGCTTACAACTAACTCTGTCATATAAGTTTCATGCATTCATTTGACCATATGGGAGTTCTTGATTTGTTCAAAATTTCCATAACAAGAGTTCACAACGCCAACCTATATCAGCCAGTTCGTAGAGCCAGGCGCTGTGAACTTTCCTGTAGCTTCTCTTTTCGTTTGAAAAAACCTCAAAACATTCCAAAACCCATTTCCAGTGACACCAAATACTATAATATCATACAATAATGATATATGACTAAGAAGATAACACACCCTTAGCTGAACATGAATTATCAAACATGACCATATTCAAAATTGTGAAATAAAAAAATAGGAAACTATCAAAATTGATATGAGTTAAGGTGTTCATCTTCTTCATTTTCTGACTCTGGAGTTCCTCCTGGTGGAATATTTAGCTAACATATCTAATATTATTCTTGGTCAACTCCTCTTTGAAAGGTTGCAACTCCATCTTTGTCCTTTTTATCTGAGCCTGATAGGCTTTGTTTTGTCTTTATAAGTTTCTAAGCTACCTATGGAGGGTTTGAAACCTTTTAGCTATAAATATGGACTTGCTAAACATTTCACGACACATGCCCATGAGTTCACTAATCTTATTCTTTGAAACCAACTCACCCCTCTTCATTTCATCAATTTCATCCCTTTCCTCTTTAAGTTGTTTGTTGAGCCTCTTAAAAGTATGATTTCTCTCCTTCTAAGGAATGGTGGTGTCAATGATTTCAATAGGCTTCTCAATAGCCATAGATTTACCTTTCTTCTAGGATGAATCTCTTACTGCATTCTGTTTCATAGGAATCTCTTGTTTGGATGTTTCTTTGGTAAAAGGCCTCCTAGATTTGACCTTGTCAGCTTCACTGGGTGAAGGAAACACCAACTTCCTTTTTTTCAAACTTGTATCTTTAGTTGAAGGAGCCTCTACTAGACTAGGATCTGGCATAGGTAAATTTTATCTCTATTAAAACTGTGAAGGTCCTCCTCCTTCATTATCCATAGTTGCATTATCACCTCTAGCAATCTTAGTGTTCCTTTTCTTGTTCACTTCTGAATTTATATTCTTGTCAATATGAAGAGGGATTTTCATTTTATACTATGGAGTGGGAGAAACATTTAGCTGGAAGTGTGAAGAAGTAATAAATTTTTCCCAATCCATGTTTTTATTTCTAAATTCCTCCATCACTAGCATATTTATAAGTCTTGAATGGAAGAAACTTGTATCAACTTCTTTTGATTTTCTTGGACCCTATCAGATATTTTTCCAATACTTCTAAATAGGTAGAAAGGGAGATTCAAGGCATATTTACCTATGAAGTGTAGCATTAGCCTTATATGATACTGATATATCATGTTGAATCTTCCTTTGTAACTGAAGTATCTTTGAATTACCTTCAACATCTTATCAAATCCCTCCAAAATATTATTTATGGGGACACCCTTTGACAAATTGTCTCCTTGGTATTCTGGTTTGAGGAATTCCTTTGAAAATGAATCATTCAGGGTCATGGCATTGAACCATCTCTCATTATTGTTAGGTATAACAGTTGTTATTGAGATGGATAATTCAGATACCTCAAAATCAAATGTCCAACCTTATTTTTGGTCCCATGAAAATTGAGGGCAAACTCCCTAGCCACCTCTCGGTGCCCCCTCTGCATTTTCTGACAAAAATTAATGCACCCTACTCTTTGGAAAAATTCCCTAATCAAGGGTTCAGAATGAAAATGTTGCATGTCATAAGGCTTTGTTCTCACAATTTCCCCTCCTTTTTGAGCCTTCCTCTGTTGTGGGGTATCCATTAATGTTGACTACATAAAAACCTTGCCACGAGAGTTAATGATAGTTAAATATGGAACAGGGAAAACAAAGGGTTAGGGTTTTAATGGATAAGCTTTACCAATAGGCTAGTTCTATGTTTCTCAACTAATTAACCTCCAAGAATAGGACAAGGTATCTTTCAATCAATAAAATGAATGGACATACTGTTAAAAAATATCATGAAGGTTATTAGAATAAAATTTTACAGAACATGCCTTATCAACCTCAAACTTGTTCACAACCCTACTACTCTTTTGAAAAACTTAGGTTGACTTCCACAGGTGATTAATTTCATAGTGCATGCTGAATAGGAGTGTAATTGAATTGGTTGATATTTCATAAGAAAGTTTTGTAAAAGGTGTTGGAATAGAGGATTCACAATGCCAGGCTTGTTGTACAGAGTTCACAGCGCCAGAACAAGGTTTTGCAACACTTGGGAAAAGTAAGCAAAGAAGACAAAATGGATGGTGGAGAAAGATGGCCTAAAGCCAAGAATACTTCAGGATTTATGACCAAGTTAAGATTATATCACAAGGGTTTGGGAACTTTGACAATAAACAAATAAGTCAATTCACAATGCCCACACCAGTTCCCAGCTCCCACAAGGAAAAAACAACTAAAAAACTATTTCTTGTCCTTCAAATAGAAAAAAAATAATCATGGAGTACCTGGTGACCTTGAATTGGAAGCTGGCATTTTTTAGGTTGAACAATGGTGTATGCAAGTAGCCTAACCTCCAACTCACCTTCTCCAACTAGTTTGCAGTGTCGAGTTCGTAGTGCTTGTCTATAACACCAGTTCGCAGAGCCGAGCTGAAAAATGCTTTGTACACTTGGAGAAAACAGTTAAAAACATTCACGACATAATCCCTGGATATTGGTTTAAAAATCATCTCTGAAAACAAGGAGATATTCAATTAACATGACTCATAAATGCAATGATGGCTATGAATGCAAGATGTACCTTTGAAAGTGTTGTGAACTCCCCTAGTGAGTTGGCAGTGTACATGTCAGACTTGATTTGACATGTTAATGGGTAAAGGTGACAAAAGGATGGGTCAACGTACAACATGGAGAAAGTGACATGTCAAGATGATGATGGAGAATTTACAATATGTGACTCATGAAGGTTATTATCCGATAATTATGAAAGCAAGACATGACCCAACAACGCTTTATACCAAATCCAAACTAACCATATCTTATTCATACCAAAAAATGAAAAATGACTTATAGAGAAGGGACATAAAACCTATAACTTAATGAACACCTATGACTAAAAATAAAAAACTAAAATACTTTTTTACCCTTGCAATTCTATTTGATAACAAAAGCCTCAAGTATTTTTTGGAGCAAATAATTTCTTCCCAGGAGTAATAAAAATGGGTAACCAAGTTGTTTGGATATGATTATGAGATCATCTACAAAAAAAGAAAATAAAATGTGGTGGTCGATTCCCTTTATAAGAAATATGAGGAAGATGGGTCCCTTTTTTTCCTCTCTTTCAATTTCGTAGATTGGATTCAGGAGGTTTTTCAGGAATGGTTACAAGACCCCAAAGTTTCAAGACTGATCGAAACACTGCAACATGATCCAAAAGATTCTCTAGGGTACTCACAGAACAATGAAAAGATTAATTATAAAGGTCACATGTATTTAAGAGAACAATCGAACCTTCAATCCATTGTTCTCTCTAAGTTTCATGATTCACCTACAACTGGGCATTCTGGTTTTACCAAAACCTATGAACAGGTGAAATGTTATTTGTAACACCCTGTTTCCCCCAGTCTATAAAAATAACTATATTGGCCAAGTATTGTGGCAAACTCAAAAATGTGAATGTGTGATGTGAATGGACCTTGTGAAAAAGGTCGATAAATGTAAATAATATTATGAAT
>ML781398.1:95031-132052 GCA_009831015.1 Picea engelmannii
ATATATATATATATATATATAGAGATAGATAGATATAGATATTGCAGGACTGTTGAGAGGGGGGGTGTGCTGAAAAAGAGACCACGATGGTTGAAGAAAGGTGGTGGAAGGCACCTCGAATGGTGGCATTAACATTCACCGAAACCAATACCATATTTGGACTTCACTGGCCTGAAGAACCAAGAGTGGATTGTTGCCCCCAAATTAAATGACTCGCCAGGTTGGTAGGTAAATGGCTCCTCATGAGTAATGAGGGATGGGTGTGAACCGTCCATCCATAGATTCCTTAGACCTGACCACTGCGAGGAAGATTGTGCCACACTCAACCTCACCGAAAAGAGAAAAGGAAGGAAGAGTGTGTGATTAGGAAGGGCAGATGCGAGGGAAGGAGAATAAAAAAGAGGAAAAGAACCCTGGAAAATATAGAGTGAGTGATAGCAGAGAAGAAGGAGAGTAACCTTCATTTTCAGTCACTGGAGAATAAAGACTCAGTCTCGGAGCATTATGGTCTCAGCTCAGGGGTGGCTAGTGGTAAATCCATTTGGAGTTGTTGATCCTATGGTTAGGTGGAAACGAGCACCCCTCTCAGCAGTTGCATCACCTCTAGTGTTTTTCTGATAAGTGTTATATCTTGTATCTCGAAATTTATATGCTAGCATGTATTCTCATAGTCTATGCAATTTATGAATGGTTTGAGTATAAGACTGTCTCTGTGGTGTTTTGATCAGAAATGGTGGTTGCATGCTTTTATTGGAAGGACCACGTATAGTTTATGTTTATAGATAGATTTATATATATGTATATTGAACTAATTCAGACTTCAAGCCTGATTTCGGGAAATCTATGCCCCTATTCGTCTCCAGGAATACCCAAAATAGATCTCTCCACAGAGATACCCTCTCTGGAAAGCTTACCAGGAACCTCAAAGAGGATTTGGTGGCACAAGTATTAGCCATACTGTGCGAGGAAGAATGGTCCTTGTATATCCCAACATTTTGGCATTTCGGTACCCAAAGTACCCAAGGGAGAGTCCCCTTCCACTCGCAAGTCCTGAAACCCCGACTTGCGAAATCCTGAATTATTAGTGTGGGGGTAAATTAAGAGTTTTCGGAGTTTCGACACCTGGAGTATCTAGGTACGAGTTTTCTTGTACTCGCGAGTCCCGAAACCTCAATTTATGAAATCCCGAAATGGAATCACGTGGTTAAGTATCACACAACGAACAATATTCTGTCAGAATATCTACGATTAGTCAGGACCGTTAGATTGGAGGAGGAAATGAGGGCGTTAAATGCCTCAACCTCTTTCTTTTATCTTTGCGAGTACCGTAGGAATCAGGACCGTAGATCCAAAGATCCATGGAAGTTACCTGGACCATCCATTTGTAGAGGACACGTGGTTGTCGTTCGGTGTTTCGGCACCCGAGAGACCAAAGGGAAAGAACCCTTGTCTTCGCAAGCCGCGAAATCCCGATAAACGAAACCCCGAATCGGTTTAAGTGTGAATAAGTTTGACAAATCCAGGATTTGATTGTGACCATTGATCATCCTAAAAAGATCATAATGGTTGATCATGGGTAAAGGTCACAGTCATCCATCAGAGGGACACGTGGCTTCCGGTCAACATTTCGATGTTTCGACACCCGGCAAACCAAAGGGAAAGAACCCTTGTCTTCGCAAGTCATGAAATCCTGGTACCTAAAACCCCGATGCGCTCTGTGGTAGAAAGGAGGAGTCCCAAAAGGATCTAGATCGTCCATTGAAGGAGACACATGGTGAGTAGTCAAAGTTCAGAAAAAGCTCCAACATCCTGTGGACCATTGGATCCAAATCCTTGAGGATCATTGATCTCCTACACGAATCCCCATATCGGGATTCAGGGATTAGAGTGACAAGAGTTTTGGAGTCATTGCATCATGAACTCTCGGTTCCTGAAACTCCAAAAAGATCTGAATCATTGGATCCAAGACATCGAGAGTCGTTGGATCTCATACAAGAACTTGAGTATCGGGTTTCGGGGTTTGAAGAGTCGAAAGACTTGACTCTCTTGCATTTCGAACTCCTGATTTTTGAAATCTTGATACGTCCAAGACCATCGGATCAGGGGAGGATTATAGTCGTTGATATCCCTTTGGAGGAGAACTTCATAGATTATGGAGTTTCGGGGATTCAAAAGGGAGAGGAAGAGACATCGCATCGCGATTCCCTGAATCGCAAAAAGTTGGTAAGTGCTTTGTCAATTTAGCACGTGGTCACAGAATAAGGTCACATGGACAAGACCCAAGCGGGGAGCTTGTCACTCAACATCCCTTTTAGGGTTTGGAATTTCGGCATTTCAGGGTTTGCAGAGTCGAAAGACTCGACTCACTTATATCGTTGAGTCACGAAATGAGAAAAGGCGCCTAGTTGTTTGGTCGGTGGTCATAACCAACAATCACATGGAGGTGGAAAAGGGAAGATCTAGCCTACGCTAAGCACCCGTAGGACTTTGTGGATTCTGTCTATCGAGAAAAGGAAAAAAAATTATTATGCCGTAGTGGTGTGTTATAAATTGGTATCAAAGCATGGTTACAACACTTGGCCTTCTTGGGCTCATGAACGAGTTGCGCGGAAGCTCCGTTCGAAACACTCCTAAAAGGAGTGATCCCCTGTCTTAATATTCCTAATCAAAAGATGAAGTTAAGAATGAAAAACACCTATTGTGTGTGTGTACATGTGAAAATATGAATTATGTACTGGTTATAAATAAATATAAATATTGACTAACAACCAACGTTTTTCCTTTTGCACACAAGCTAAAGATGAATCGTGGGAAATTATCAATGCATAGTATGGTGACTCACCATGAAGTGGGAGAGGGATCCCAAAATAGAGATGAAGAGTCTGATGAAAGGAGGGAAGAAGGGACCCCTCCAGATCTAGCCGAGACTGTGAGGAGTCTCATGGTCGAATTTCAAAGCTGCAAGGTTGAAAATGAAACGATGATGAAAGAACAAAAAAAACAAACAGAGATTAACGCAGATTTACTGTAGATTTCATCCGATATACAAAGACAAATGCAGCATGAACCTAAAACTTAGAAACAAGGTCATATCAGTGGCCACACTGAGAGGAGCACCTCAAAAAAGGTCCACCCTAGAGGTAAAGGACAAGCGGTGGATGATTCCTCTAAGAAGGATGTGGGTGATTTGGAGGGCTCTTCTAGCAGCAAAACTAGTTCCTATTCCTGAAGGAAACAGAAGAAGAAAAAGTCTTCCAAAGTTCGTAAATTCAAAGAATTCAGAAAATCCAAACCACCCTCCTTCAACGGTGAAATAAAGAAGGGAGAGGAAGTAGAGGCCTGGCTGCTTGGACTAAAGAAGTATTTCAGAGTCCATGACTTTTCAGAAAATATGAAGGCCCGAGTGGCCACCTTCAACTTGAACAGAAAGGCTTCCATTTGGTGGGAAGACCTTAAGAATGTGAAAGAGGTTCGCGAAGAGGACCTGTATTGGGAACGGTTTGAGAAATACTTCCGGAAGAAGTATCTGTCGGAAAAATATTTCAACGAAAAGACTAAAGAGTTTTATGAACTCAAATTGGGACAACTCACTATAGAAGAATATGTCAACAAATTCCTGGATTTGTTGAGGTATGTACCCTATATCAAGGTAGAAAAGGAAAAGGTCCAACGCTTCATCAGTGGACTACCTAAGGACTATCGGAATAGAATTGAATTTGATGAGCCAAAGACTCTAGAAGGCACTATTCGAAAGGAAACCTATTGTCATGAACAGCTTGGGCATCGAGTAGAACCTCGCGAAGGATGTAAACATAAGAATAGTTCAAGATTTTAGAAAAAGGGGATTAAATCCCTAGGATTTAAGAACTATAAGAAGAACCCAAGAATGAGCTTCCCAGCTTGGAGTATGCACTAGCGGAAATAAAACTTCTGGACCCATATCAGTGAAGACTGATAACCCAAAGAGAGAACCTTTGAAATTCTGGGTTTGCGGGGAAGAACATCTATTGAGAGAATGTCCACACCGACAACATAATAGTCGGAGGATTTACTACCGTCAATGATTTGTCCAGGAGTGTGCCGTAAATTTATGCAGCCTTGGATAATAACCAAGATGACCACCAAGCTTCAGTGGTGGAAATAAAAGGTATGATTTCCAACCATATAGTGTCTGTTTTGATTGACCCTGGTTCAAATTTGAGTTATATAGCCCCTAAATCTATTGATAAGTGTAAACTACAGCCACAAAAACATACCAAGCCATGGTTGGTATAGTTAGCCACTCACACCAAAAGAAGGGTAGCAGAGGTTATACCAGCCTGCCAATTGATGTTGGGTAGATTTCCCACCCAAGCAACCCTTAACTTATTACCCCTGGGATCGTATGAACTATTGATTGGTATGGATTCGCTAGATGCCCATAAAGTGAGATTGGACTATTACCATAAAACCTTAGAATGTGTAAGTAAAGAAGGGAAAAAGATAACCCTTCAAGGGATCCGAAAACCTATCTTAGTAAGACAAATATTAGCTCTGTAAATGAGAAAGTATTTCCGAAAGGGATGTTCCCTATATGCAATACAGGTGTTGAAAACAATTAGAGGTGATAAACCAAGCCCTGACGATCACCCTATCCTGAGAGAATACGGAGATGTATTTCTGGAAGAGGTACCGAGTCTACCTCCGAGAAGGGATATAGACTTCTCAATAGAACTTGCACCAGGAGCGGTGTTGGTGTCTAAGACACCCTACCGGATGAGCACACCCGAGTTAGTTGAACTCAAGGTGAAATTAAAATAAATGATGGATAAAGGCTATATTCGACCAAACGTGTCTCCATGGGGAGCACCAGTCCTATTCGTGAAAAAGAAGGACAATACCCTTAGACTGTGTATAGATTATAGGAAACTCAATAAGGTAACTATAAAGAAAAAGTACCCCTTGCCCAGGATCGATGACTTGTTCGATCAATTGGGGGTTGCATCTATTTTCTCAAAGATTGATTTGAGGTCGGGATACCATCAAGTCCGAATCAAGGGTGAAGACATCCATAAAACTGCCTTCCAGATGAGGTATGGTCACTATGAGTTCGTGGTAGTGCCATTTGGGTTGACCAATGCCCCTGCCACTTTTATGTGCTTGATGAACAATGTACTCAACAAATTCCTAGACAAATTTGTGCTTGTTTTTATTGAAAATATATTAATTTACTCCAAGAACAGAAAAGAGCATGAAGAGCATCTTGGACTTGTGTTGCAAGTGCTAAGAGAACATCATCTCTATGCCAAATTCAACAAATGTGAATTCTTCCAGAAGCAAATACATTACTTAGGCCATGTTCTATCCGAAGGAGTAGTAGTAGACCCTGACAAAATCAGGTCTATCATGGAATGGCCTACCCCAAAGGATGTTTCGGATATCAAATCCTTTATGGGATTAGCAGGATACTATAGGAGATTTATAAAAGGATTCTCCAAGATTGGTTGTCCAATCACTACCCTCCAGAAGAAGGGGACAAAATTCCTGTGGACATAGAAATGTAAATAAAGATTTCAAACCCTGAAACATCTACTGACCCATGCACCCGTGTTGAAGATCGCCAATCCCGAAGCCAACTTCCTCATGTGCACAGATTCCTGTAAGGAAGGGCTCGGAGGAGTCCTTATGCAGGGAGGAAGTGTGATCTGCTATGAATCCTGAAAATTGAATGAGCACGAAGTCAACTATGTGACCCATGATCTAGAGCTAGCTTCCATATTTCATGCCTTGAAAATGTGGAGGCATTACCTCCTGGGAAGAAAATTTGTACTTATGACAGATCACTGTGGATTGCGATATATGTTTGATCAACCAAAGCTCAATGCTAGACAAGCTAGTTGGATGGCCCTCCTTAGCAAGTTTTATTTCGAGATCAAACACATTAAAGGAAAGGAAAATAGGGTGGCGATGCCCTTAGCAGAAGTATGAAAACAATTCACCTAGAAGCAGTGAGCACCAGTGAGACAGATGTCAAAGAAAGAGTTAGAAATGCACAAGAAACAGATCCCTTCGTCCAGACCGTGACCATGTACCTGTAGCAAGAACCCGTTGGAGTAAAATATGAAGGCTACCAGATGATCGAAGGAGGTATGCTCACTTACAGAAGCACATTTTATATTCCAGATTGTGACGACTTGAAGAGGTTCATACTGGATGAACTACATAAAAGACCCTATTCTAATCATCCAGGATACCAGAAGATGATCACGGCCACCAGGAAACAATTCTATTGGCCTGGAATGAAGAAATACATAGTCGAGTACTTGGCCAAATGCATAGAGTGCCAATAGGTTAAAGAAGAACACCGACACCAAACAAGGTTATTGCAACTTTTACCAATCCCATAATGGAAATGGGAAACCATCTCCATGGATTTCATCACTAGATTACCAACATTGACCAAATAGAATGATGTCAATATGGTAGTGGTGGATAAATTGAGAAATTCTGCTCATTTCATCCCCGTCAAATCAACTTGCAAAGCAATCGATATCTCCCAGGTATTCATGAAGGAGATATTCAGACTGCATGGTATGCCAAAAGAGATCGTGTCTGACAGAGACATGAAATTTACTTCTAACTTTTGGAAATCACTGATGGTTGGTTTAGAGACCAAATTGTTGTTTAGCACTGCCTATCACCCTCAAATCAATGAACAGACAGAAAGAGTGAACCAAATACTTGAATACATGCTAAGAATGCATGTAATGCATCAACCCAAGAAGTGGGAAGACTACCTACCACTGGTAGAATTCGCCTACAACAACGACTACCAAACATCCTTAAAGATGAGTCCCTTCAAAGCCCTCTATGGTAGACCGTGTAACACTCCAGTTAGTTGGAGTAATCCCATAAAAAGGATTTCTTTTGGACCCAACATGTTGAAAGAAATGGAATAGCAAGTGACTCAAATAAAACAAAACCTGAAGGTCGCTCAGAACCGACAGAAAAGTTATGCCGACCAAAAGAGAACTCCAAGAGAGTTCAATATGGGAGACCATGTATATCTCAGAGTTAGGCCCAGGAAGATTTCTTTGAAAATGGAAGCTTGTGCCAAGTTGGCACCTCAGTATTGTGGACCCTTTGAGGTTCTATATAGAGTGGGACCTGTAGCCTATAGGCTATCACTTCCTCCCACAGTCAAAGCATATAATGTTTTCCATGTCTCATTATTGAAGAAATATGTACATGATGCTAACCATATAATTGATTGGTCTATGTTCCAGGTGGAATCGGAGGGAGAATTGCTACCAGAACCTCAATGCATACTGGACAGAAAAGAAACCCTGCTCTGGAACTGAACCATTGCACAGGTCAAGGTGCAGTGGAAACATTTTGGCCCAGATGAGGCTACATGGGAAATGGAGGATGCCATGAAACGGGCATATTTGATTTTGTTTACACCTGTACATGCATGTTAGTTTGATAGATAGAACATCGAGGATGATGTTCCTTTAAGGGGGAGGGAATTGTAACACCCTGTTTCCCCCAATCTATAAAAATAACTATACTGGCCAAGTATTGTGGCAAACTCAAAAATGTGAATGTGTGATGTGAATAGACCTTGTGAAAAAGGTCGATGAATGTAAATAATATTATGAATATATACATATTGCAGGACTACTGAGAGGGGGGGTGTGCTGAAAAAGAGACCACAATGACTAAAGAAAGGTGGTGGAAGGCACCTGGAATGGTGGCGTTAAGTTCCATCAAAACCAATACCGTATTTGGATTTCACTAGCCCGGAGAACCAAGAGAGTCTCGCTGGACCCAAATTAAATGACTCACCAAGTTGGTAGGTAAATGGATCCTCATGAGTAATGAGGGATGGGGGTGAACCTCCCATTCGTAGAGTCCTCAGACCTGACAACCGCGAGGAAGATCATGCCACACACAACCTTGGCGAAAAGAGAAAAGGCAAGAAGAGTGTGCGATTAGGAAGGGCAAACACGAGGGAAGGAAAAAAAAAAAAGAGGAAAAGAACTCTGGAAAATACAGAGTGAGTGATAGCAGAGAAGAAGGAGAGTAACCTTCGTTCTCGATCACTGGCGAACAGAGACTCAGTCTCGCAACATTGTGGTCTCATCTTGGGGGTGGCTAGTGGTAAATCCATTTGGAGTCATTGAGCCTATGGTTGGGTGGAAACGAGCACCCCTCTTAGTAGTTGCATCACCTTTGGTGTTTTACCGATAAGTGTTATATCTTGTATCTTGAAATTTATATGTTGGCATGTATGCTCATAGTCTGTGCAATTTATGAATGGTTTGAGTATAAGATTGTCTGTGTGGTGTTTTGATCAGAAATGGTGGTTGCATGCTTTTATTGGAAATACCACATATGGTTTATGTTTATAGATAGATTTATATATATGTATATTGAACTAATTCGGACTTCAAGACTTATTTCATGAAATCTATGCCCCTATTCGTCTCTAGGAATATCCGGAATAGATCTCTCCACAGAGATACCCTCTCTGGAAAGCTTACCAAGAACTTGAAAGAGGATTTGGTGGTGCAAGTCTTAGACATCCTATGTGAGGAAGAATGGTCCTCGTAGATCCCAACATTTCAGCATTTCGGTACCCAGAGTACCCAAGGGCAAGTCCCGAAACCCCGACTTGCGAAATCTCGAATTATTAGCATGGGGGTAAATTAAGAGTTTTCGGAGTTTCAACACCCGGAGTATCTAGGTGCGAGTTTTCTTGTACTAGCGAGTCTCGAAACCACGATTTATGAAATCTTGAAATGGCAGCGTGTGGTTAAGTATCACACAACGAATGAGATTTTGTCAGAAGATCTACGGTCAATCACGACCATTAGATTGGAGGAATAAACGAGGGCATTAAATGCCTCAACCTCTTTCTTTTATATTCGTGAGTAGCGGAGGAATTGGGACCGTAGATATCAATATCCATGGAAGTTACTTGGACCGTCCATTTGTAGAGGACACGTGGCTCTTGGTCGGCGTTTCGGCACCCAGAAGACCAAAGGGAAAGAACTCTTGTCTTCGCAAGTCGCGAAATCCCGGTAAATGAAACCCCAAATTGGTTTAAGTGTAAATAAGTTTGAGAAATCCAGGATTTGATCATGACAATTGATCATCCTGAAAGGATCATAACAGTTGATCGTGGATAAAGGTCGCAGCTATCCATTGGAGGGACACGTGGTTGTCGGTCGACATTTAGATGTTTCGGCATTCGGGAAACCAAAGGGCAAGAACCCTTGTCTTCGTAACTCGCAAAATCTCGTTACCCAAAACCTTGATGTGCTCTGTGGCAGAAAGGAGGAGTCTCGAAAGGATCTAGATCATCCATCGAAGGAGACACGCGGTGAGTGGTCAGAGTTTAGGGAAAGATCTGAAATCCCGTGGACCGTTGGATCCAAATCCTCTAGGATCATTGATCTCCTACACGAATCCCCATATCGGGATTCCGGGATTGGAGTGACAAGAGTTTTGGAGTCGTTGCATTGTGAACTCCTGGTTCACGAAACTCTGAAAAGATCTGAACCGTTGGATCCAAGACATCGAGAGTTGTTGGATCTCATACAAGAACTCGAGTATCGGGTTTCAGGGTTTGAAGAGTCGAAATACTTGACTTTGTTGCATTTCGAACTCCCAATTTTAGAAATCTCGATACGACCAGGACCGTCGGATCAGGGGAGGCTTATAGCCATTGATCTCCCTTTGGAGGGGAACTTCGGAGATTACGGAGTTTCGGGGATTCAAAAGGGAGAGGAAGAGACATCACATCGCGATTCCCTGAATCATGAAAAGCTGGTAAGTTCTTTGTCGATTTAGCGTGTGTTCATGGAACAAGGTCACATGGACAAGACCCAAGCGGGGATATTGTCACTCACCAGCCTTTTCGGGGTTCGACATTTTGGCATTTCAGAGTTTGCAGAGTTGAAAGACTCGACTCGCTTATATCGTTGAGTCGCGAAATGCGAAAAGGTGCCTAGTTGTTTGGCCGGTGGTCATAATTGTCGATCACATGGAGGTAGAAAAGGGAAGAGCTAGCCTATACTAAGCCCCCGTAGGACTTCGGGGATTCTTTCCCTCGAGAAAAGGCAAAAATTTTATTATGCCATAGTGGGTGTGTTACATTATTTTTCTAGTATGGTATGAAACAATACATCCACACCTTTATGGTTGAATGCGACATCTGTCAACACAATAAATGAGAAAATACAAAGCTCCAGGCACACTCCAATCACTTCTGATTCCACCTACTATTTGGACAATTATTTCTATGGACTTCATTGTTGGCTTACCTAAATCAGGAAATAAGTCATTCATCATGGTAGTAGTGGATCGTCTTTCCAAATATTCTCATTTCTACGTTCTTTGACACCCATTCAGAACATCCATTGTGGCTCAATTTTTTATGGATAATATATTCAAACTCCCTTGAATGCCTCATTCTATTGTTTTTTACTGTGATCCCACTTTCACCAGCACCTTCTAGAAATAATTGTTCTGACTCTAGGGAACCTAATTACATCTCATCAAAAAATATCATCCTCAGACTGATGGAAAAATTGATGTAGTCAACAAGTGTTTGTAAACTTATTTGAGATGTTTTTCATATGATAGACAAAATCATTGGGTTAATTGGTTACCCCTCACTGATGTTGGACTATTCACCAATACTGAGAGGGGGGTTGAATTAGTATTTATAAATTTTTACCATTTTCAATCACAAGTTATAAACATTACATTATCAACAATTTATGACCTATGCATTCAAGATAATGTTTCATTCAAGATATCATAAACATACAACTAAAGATACACAATATACCATAATTTTACATGGAAACCCAAATGAGAGAAAACCACATAATACTTTTTAATATATATATTCAATATTACAATCACCAGAAGTAACAACTTCCAAAATTATGTAGCACCAACTAGAAGGAGGCATGTTGGCCATCGACCAAGTTTTGAGGAAATGTTGGCCATGTTTGACCATTTTTGGGACTTCGATATTGAGCATTTTTGGGACTTCGATAGGCTATTCGAAGACGACGTGCCCAGGTGAAGTGAAAATCGCGGGATCTCACCCATTTTGCGGGCTTTTTTGGGTTTATGTAATGGGTACGGGATGTTGGCCCATGGGTTTTCCCATGATTAGGCCCTTTTTTAATGTATAAATAAGTAGCTAGGAAATGTAAGTAGATGTCAATGTTGAGGTCATGGGTTTAATGCATGACTAGAGTATGTTAAGACTTGCAGAGCTAAGTGAAAGTGATTGTAAGATACTTTGTGCACCAACTGTGTAAGGCTTTGTTCCTTGACCTAATTTGGGGAAGGAGGATCTGGTGAGGTGCCCGCAGATCTCCTATCCCTTGGTGGAGTTGGCTTTGTGGCTTTGTGCACATGAGCATAGGATTGTAAGGAGATTGAAGAATAATAGAGAAGAAGAAGTTGGTGGACATAGCCCCACACTGGGGTGAACCACGTATATCCTGTGTCAATGTGCTTTGTGCAATGTTGTTCTTGTATCTTTTTTCTTAGTGCACTAGCCTTGATGTATGATAGATATATCTATGAATTCTTAGTGCTTATGAGGTGAATGAATGTTATATCTAAGCTTATTCTATGCGCTTAGAAGTATTTGATCTGATTATTACAGTGTTGTTTTGTATCTAGGGTTTAATCTGCAATGTGAATGTATTTATGAACTAATGCATGTTGTTGGATAAGTTCTATGTTAAGTGTTTTAATCACAGATCTATGTCCCATATAGGTTGTAGACACCTGAGTCCTACAACCCCCCTGCCTCTACCTCGGGTGAGACT
This sequence comes from Picea engelmannii, assembly GCA_009831015.1. Classification (NCBI taxonomy): domain Eukaryota; kingdom Viridiplantae; phylum Streptophyta; class Pinopsida; order Pinales; family Pinaceae; genus Picea; species Picea engelmannii. The sequence goes on from ML781398.1 coordinate 106,875, forward strand.
TCATCTGCTTCACAGGTGTTGCTGAAAGGGTCGGTAGTTAGGTTTTTGTTGGTGCATTGTTGAAGCATTGAATGCTGGGTCTTCCCCTGTGCCAACAAGGAACCAACCCCCTAATTTACAAACTCCGACCTAAATGAATCTACAACTCCCCAAATTCACCAGTTCCAAATGGAAGGAGGATCCACCTCCTTGATTTGCAAGCTCCAACTTGAAGGAAGGTACAAATCCATGAATTCTCCAGCACCGGCTGGAAGGAGGCTCCAACCCGATGATTTACAGGATTCAACCTTAAGGAAGCTATGAATCCCTGTATTTTTGAACACCAACTCAAAGGAGGATCAACCCCCTTTCCTTTCCCCTTCATTCCTCTCGGAACTGATACTTCATCATCATCAAAACTCAACCTTTCATTGTTATTTTCATTTATTTGATACATCAACATCATAAAAACTAGATACACCATAACTGGTACCTCATCATCATAAAAACCTAGATCCACCACAACTGATATATCATCATCATAAAAATTGGTTACACCATAATTAATATATCAACATAATCAACCTAGTTACAAATAGAAAATTTGGTCCACATAAATATTCTATGTCCAAATGGGTCCACATATAAACCCCAAAATCACTTCTTAAATTTAGCTCGAACACCTCTTTGGGACGAGTTTCTGGATTAGTCACAAACCCTAAATTCCAACACATATAACTTTTTACCTGTAATGAATCAATATCATAAACTTGTACCCAATCATATTGGATATATTCTCTGAAATTAATCCAAGTTTCACTCCTTGAATCATCACTAAAAATGAGATATGGTGAATATGGAAAACCTTTCTGAATTCTGGCCTATTCTAGAGAGATAATGTGTACAACATGCCACCCACTCAATATTTGATATATGGTTTGAAAATCATACAAAAAATACTATAGACTACACATTTTCTAATGTAATTGGTATCACAGAATTGGGATCCTCTATGAAAATGTAATGACTATTTTATCCAAAACACTTGTTTGAGACTAGTTACATGACCAGTCAAAAACCCTATCTTCCATAGAGTGTATCTCCAAAAGTAAAATTCCCTAAAAGTGGAAATTCATATCAAAGGTACCCTGATATTCCTTCTCAACACGTTCCAATTTTCACTTTCTGAATAATTTTAAAAACAAATTTTTAGCGAAAATGGTAAGATGACCTTTAAAAAACATACGTTACAAAACATTATCACAAGACTTCACATTCCTTTGGAATTTATCCCTTCTTCACTTCATCTTCCTTCTGAAATTCACTTCCAACATTGTGATAAGATATCAATATATTGAATGATGAAAATGAAATATTCTTAATGTGTATGTATACCCTTCCAAGTACCTTGTTCACTTGATCTTGAGTCGACTTGTAACTTCTTGTTTGCAACAACTTTTTCTCCTTTACTTGACTTTAGGACCAACTTATAACTTTTTGAACTTATATTTGGGGCTTCTTTACCATACTTCGGGGATTCATATTTTAGAGGGAATAAATCCTACACCATGAGGAACCACGTGGCCTGCCACCTACCATTGGAGATGGCTTGTCGATGACTATGAATCAATGGATTTTTTGCATGCATTTGCAATGACCTTCATATTGTTTTTATTCAATCAAATTTGGGCTTCATGACCACACCTATGGGGCTTCTTAACCACTTAACCACTTAACCATATTTCTAGGGCTTCTTGTATACTTCTTCAAATAATATTCTTGTGAGGTCCATGCTTAAAGCTACGCCATAGGGGAACACTTTGGAGATTTCTTCAAATACACCCATCACTTCTAGATGCTTCCCAACTTTCTTTGGGGCTTCTTCTAGGGTTGAAATCAATGAAAAACAACTTTCCAACAATATCCCCCTTTGGAATTGATGGAAACACTCATACTCCCCCTATGACCATTGAACCCCCTATCTTCATTCTTATGATGTTTCTCTCCACCTTTGACATCAATGGAAAAGGGTAACTCCCCCTGACAATACACCTTCTTTTGACAATTTATCTACCTATCTTCATGGTTCTTATCTTTCTCTCCTTATTTTTTTTTATTTATATCCCATTTATTATTAAGGGTAATTCCCTATGACAATTTCTCTCCCCCTGTCTTCTTTTGGAAGATGGTGTGTACATCAGTGTGGGGATTCTTGTGTATGTTTTATTTCCTCTCTTCTGGTGATTCTGATACTTCCTGTTAATGCAATCCATTGAAATATATTAAAATCATTCATGTAAATATTTATTCTTCACTTTATTTCAATCCTTCATGGATTGTCATATCTTCACTGAGAGGACATCAATGAAATAATCATTCAACAATTTCCCCTTGATAGTATAACTCCTCCTCACGATTTCTCTCTCCTTGTTTTGTTATTCATCTCACAACTTACCTTCCTATGACTAGATGGTTCCACCTGTCAATACACTTCCCTTCTAAGTCATATGCTTTATTGCGCATTACCTTTGACTATAATGACAACGATTCCATCTACCTTTCTTCAATTCCTTATGAGCTCATTCTTTCATCCACTATCACTTGTCTTCTCTAATTCATGTCAAGTATTGTCCTCTAGACTTGCAAAATATATGATGAATTTATTTCTATCCATATGTCACAAAAATATCCATGACTCTGCTTCTCAACTACATACAATGCTGAAAATGTTTCCACTTCACTGTTTTGAGAGATTTTTTGAATTTGCTGCAACTAATCACTACATGTTCTGGCTTCTTGAGATGAATTAAATGTGTCCTGTAATATCCCTCGAACGAACCCAATTATAAATTTAATATAAATATACTTAAGATGGTGAGATGTTTTGACCTCATTTGATAATGCACATCATGTGGCATAGTGCATTCATGAACTGCGTAGTAAAATGATGAGATATTTTTAACTAAAGTGCACGCAACCTTGAGGACAATAGATACCACATGCAGTAACTAAAGTGTGCACAATATTAAGGTCAACGAACCTTTATGTATATGATATGCATTATAGGCTGGTGAGCCAGTATTATAAGCTAGAATGCTTATGTTTTGGTATTAGACTAGAATGCCTAGATGTCAAGGGCCAATGCACCTACTTTGTACATGACTCATGATTAATATAGAATACATCACTACATGTAGACCAACCATGATAAAAGATATGGGGGATTGAACTTCACCAGTTAGGGAAAGGGAGGGCCAAAAGTCAAGGGAATATTATATTAATATTTCCTAAAACATAAAGTATGGATAATTATTTTATCCTAAGTTCTAAAGTTGGGGACAAGTGGACAAAAGTAACTTCTAATATGACAAGTATCAAGTTGGGGACATGCATTCATATCTTGGGGGAACTTAGCTCATTTGGAGGATTTCTCATGGATACCTTACCAACAGTGAGAGGACCATCATTCTCACCATGAATTTTCACGAAGAGGTCACAGTGATTCCTGTAGACACTCAGTTATCCAGTCAATGATTCCATGACCATTTCATTCATACATTGTGTTACCCTTGAGACAACCATTTCACCATTTCGAAGCCTGTTTCCGTACCATTTTTGGTTGGTGTACCTAGTTAGCTTGGGGCGGGATTGAAGAAGCGGGTTGCCAAGACCATGAGAAGTTCTCTGAGTGAGAGAATTGTTGGGGATTGATTCCTGAAGGTGTTAAATTGCAGCTACAATTCTCTGAGACTTCCGGTCCGACCTGTTATTGAAGCCCTGGAAGGGAAGTGGGGTAGATGAGGGACTGTTGAGTAGAGAAGGGACACACTTCCTTGGGTGGGATAGGCATGTGGGGAATGAGAGTTTGTAGGATGTTAGTTGAGTGAGCACCTGAGACAGAGTATTTCCTATTGTCCATGAGCCTTAGCCTGGATAGGAACCCTTTACCCTGGGTGGAGTTCAGTCCCAACTCGGGGGTGACTCACTATTGAGAGTGATGAATAGTGTAGTCTATGGTTGGGAGGTTCATGGATGGTCTGTAAGCAATTGGTGACAGTCTTTCTAAGATAAGTACCAATTGCATGATAAATTGATATGTTGTTTTGTTATTTGCATGCCTATGTTATGATTTCATCATATATGTGATTATGATTGCTTGTGTTCTTATGGGTAATTTTCTGTAAATGATGCATATATGTAATTACTGTTATTTCAATATAAAATTCGTATGTTACAGAAAGTAATTGTTTGTTTATGTTTAGATGTAAAGCTCCGTGATCATACTGTATGTATATGTTTTAGTTGCATGTAGTTTAAAGAGTAAATTTATGTGGCATTGCTTAGTTGACTACTGGGTATGCTATTGTATGTTCCACAGTATGGGAATGAAAGTGTTCCCTAGAGTAGCATGAACCGGCCTGATGGCTGGGAATGTTACCGACTGGTGTTAGAGGATGACTGGTTTCTCTGGAGTGGCGTACCCCAGCCTGGGGTTGGTCGGGGGGGGGGATCGTTACAGTATGGTATCAGAGCATGACTAGTTTCTCCAGAGTGGCGTAACCCGGCCTGGGGTTGACTAGGGGGATTGCTACAGTATGGTATCAGACCTTCAGTTCAACACTAAGCTTGGATGGGCCAGAGGGGTGCAATTGAAGTGAATATTCAAAGAAAAGTAACTTCGAAGTGAACATAATTGGAGTCATGGAGTGTCCTTGGAAAAGGTTGGCATACTAGTGCGCATGGTAAATTTGGCACCGCGCGGTAAAACGTTGGCATACTAGTGTGCACAGTAAATTGTGGTGCCATGAAAAAGATTATTATGTGTAGATGCATGCGCTGAAATTAGCCTTGCGCAGTAAGAACACACATAGTAAGGTGCACATGGGGTGCACAAGTATTTCTTAATGCAGAGGAGTTTTGTTAGTATGCACATAAGTATGAGTATAAGTTGTTTCGCGAAGGTTTATGCAGTAGTGTGCGCAGATATGTGAGTGCTATGGAATATGTTAAACTTGAAACGGTGCATGCATAGGACGAAAATGCATGTGGAATATTGGTGCACGGTATCGAAACTATGCACAGTGGGTATTGGCACACAATGCCAGAGTAGTGCACGTAAGTAGTCACTGTGACGAAGAAGAAATGCACAGTAGATTTAGGTGTACGGAGAAGTGTTTTACCTTGTAATATTCCTATGCATGATAAATATAAATGAACAAGTCAAGTTAATGCACACGAAGTCACTTGGAAGGCGATGAGTCTGAGTTTAAATTGCATAATAATAAAAGAAAAAGAAACACATAACTGCATCGAAGCATTAATTAAAAAGAATTCTAAGTTTTAATTTCCTCCGATTTAGACAAATGAAAATAAAATATAAGATTACATGAATAATCTATTATAAAAGAAAACAAGAGTCATAACATCACCAGATAGAAATTGTAATAAAACAATCTGAAATTTGTTTCTGCATTTATATAATCATATTAATCCCAAAATTACAAAAGGGTGATGACAACAATTAGCCTGTTGTAAAAAGGGACATTTGAAGAACAGGCCTATCATCTCTTGTACTCTTTACCTCCGCTACCATCTATTCAAAATTTGCTGAGACATGCTTATCTTAGTTGAAGACTTACTTCAGCTTAGCGATATCCATCTTTAAAGAAGAGTCTAACCAAACCGGTTGATTCTCTCCAACACCGCTTCAGCTGTAGATTCCTCCTTATGTCGCTTACTCCTTTTCTTCTTAGCGGCTGGCCTGTTGATGAATAAATCCTTTATAGTGGGATTCATCCCAACTTCCAATCATGAGTCTATAACTGGCTCTGTGTGGAACTTAGTTGCTAGAATGTGCGCAAGGACCCTTTCCTCCTTATTCCCAGGAAAGCCTAGCATGTTTCTTGAATAACCAGTTTCACTCGACTTAGCCTTGTCCATGTATCTCAGGTTGGGGATACCAAAATGTGTCTTTATAGAGAGAAGGAAGTTGATAAGTTTAGAGATTACTTCGTTTATGTATACGCATATATATTCATACTTGGGGACTGGTAATTATAGAACTCCATTTATGAAGCACAGACAGATTATGTACAAGAGTGTTGGGTTGCCATGTTTGGCCAATCCATTTCGAATGATTAGCTTTTGAGTTCGTTACATGGCAGCGTTCAGCTGACATCACATGGCTATGAAGTATTGAAGGAATGAAGCAGGGTGATCTAACTAGCCATCGCCCACTCCACAAGTGCTGGATTTGACATGTTGAGACACGTGATACCGCATCTTGGCGAAAGTGGTTTCGAAAAAACATCTTGCACAAGTTTATCTCGGAAGGCACTGCGCGTCTGTTTTCTTGAGACTTGGGTCTTATCTAGAATTGTCATGGTGATAACACTAGGAAACTGGGAGTCATAACCCTAATGCGTATGTTGAATCAAAATGGTTCATATTCTCATGAATTGTTGAATTGTTAGCCTGATTAGTTTCGATGGCTAAACATTTTGCAAAATTAACAACAACTTGGTCAGGTCATACCAGTGTAGATTCCATAAGAATGGAAGAGACACAAGGGAATTACAATCATCCAGAGAAGAGCAAAGGGATGGATTTCCATTTGGGCATGGAAGGATCAAATTCCAACATACATGGAGAAGAAAGGAATGTAGATATGAATATGGCCGAGACCATTAAGAATTTGCAGATGGATGTCAAAAGCCATAAAGATGATAGTGAAAGGATTATAAAAGCCAAAGAGCAACGATATGACTTAAACATGAAGCTATTGGAAGGTTTGAACATAATAGAGAAGAAATTGGTTAAGGAGAGTGACTCAAGTAAATATGAGAGTCACAAATCTTCAGAGGAGAAAGGAAAAGTAAAAAGTGCTAGTAGACATCACCATAATCCCCAAAGGAATTCCCATAAGAGAGAAGGAAACAACTCAAGTCTATCCCTTGTCAGAAGGTATAATATATCTAGGGTGGATGAGCTATGAGCAGAAATGAACAAAATCAAACCTCCTACATTTGATGGTGAGCATAAGAAGGATGAAGATGTTGAAACATGGTTGCTAGGCATGAGGAAGTATTTTCAATTGCATAATTATTCTTCTCACGCTGAAGGTAGAATCACTATCTATAAACTCAAAGGAAAGGCCTCCAGGTGTTGGGACAAACTTGTGCATGTACAAGACATTGTAGAGAAAAGCGTTACTTGGAGGGAATTCAAGGAGTATTTTGAGAAGTACTTGAATAAGAGACCCTATGACAAGAAAATGAAAGAGTTATTTGAACTCAATCTTGGAAGTACGACCATAGATGAATATGAGAGAAGGTTTCTGGAACTGCTAAAGTATGTCTCTTTCATTAAGGATGCGACAGTCAAGATTCAAAGGTAGTTAAGTGTATTTCCATCATTCATTAGTGACAAAATATAGTATGATGATCCCAAGACATTATAAGAGACCATAAGGAGAGCTAAATGCTTATATGACCAGCTGAAAGCAAGGTCAGATTTCCAAAAGGCTTGGAAAGACAATAAGACATTCAATATGGATCAGAGGAAGAAGGGAGCTAAGTCACCATTCTTCAGAAATAATCCACAATCGCAGCAAATGCATAAGGAAACCAAAGTGATTGACATAGGGAGTCAAGGGCCAAGACAACCACCTATGCAATGTTGGGGTTGTAAAGGAGACCATAGGTTCATAGATTGTCCTCACAGAGGTGAAAAAGGTAGGGTTGTTCACAATGTACACCAAGATGAGATGGTAGAGGACATGGGCAGATATGTGACAAGGATTTATGCAGCCCTGGACAACAAGAAAGCAGAGTATCAGTCCCACATGATTGAAGTGGAAGGTATGATCAACAACCAAATACTTGCTATTTTAATTTATTCAGGAGCTAGTCATAGTTATATACACCCTAAGATGGTGGAAAGTTTGCAATTGACAAGAAGAAAGCCTGGGAAATCTTGGTTGGTGCAACTAGCTATAGGAGCCAGAAGAAAAGTTAATGAGATGGTTAAGTCATGCCTCATAGACATGAATGGACTGAATACCAAGGCAGATTTGAACATCTTACCTTTAGGTTCCTATGACTGTTTAATTGGGATGGATTGGTTTGACCCACATCATGATCTATTGGATTGTCATAAAAAATCATTCACTTGCTTGGATGAAGAAGGGAACCAAAGGAAAGTGCAGGGAATTCCCAGGGTAGTAACCGTTAGAGAAATTTCTGCATTGCAGCTGAGGAAATGTTATAGAAGAGGATGTCAAATTTTTTCAGCTCATATGGAGGAGACACTTAAAGACAAGGTTCCAAATTTGGAGGATTATGCAGTCTTGAAAGAGTTTGAATATGTATTCAAGGAAGTACTAGGACTACCCCCAAGGAGAGACATTGATTTCTCTATATATTTGATGACTGGAGCAATGCCAGTATCAAAGACTCTTTACAGAATGAGTACACCAGAATTGGAGTTGCAAATGCAACTTGAAGAACTTATGAAAAAGGGGTATATATGCCCAAGTGTATCACCTTGGGGTGCCCAATACTTGTTTGTGAAAAAGAAAGATGGAACGTTAAGATTGTGCATTGACTTCAGAAAGTTGAATAAAGTGACTATTAAGAACAAGTATCCTCTACCGAGGATTGACGACCTCTTTGATCAATTGAAGGATGCAAAGATATTTTCAAAGATAGATCTTAGATCAGGATACCATCACGTAATAATTAAAGAAGAAGATATTATCAATACCACCTTCAGGACAAGGTATGGTCATTATGAGTTCATAGTGGTACCATTTTGGCTGTCAAATGCACCAACTGTTTTCATGTGCTTAATGAATGGTGTTTTCCAAGAGTATTTGGACAAGTTTGTCATTGTCTTTTTGGATGAAATTCTTAAATATTCCAAGTCAGAGGAAGAGCATGAACATAATTTGAGGATGGTGTTGCAAGTATTAAGGTAACATTAGTTGTATGCCAAATTGAGAAAGTGCTCATTTTATCAGAAACAAATTCATTATTTGGGGCATATCATCTCAAAAGATGGGATAGAAGTGGACCCTGAGAAGATAGAAGCCATTAGAGAATGGTCAGCACCAAAGAATGTGACAGAGGTAAGATCATTCATGGGCCTTGTAGGTTACTATAGGAGATTCATTGGAGGATTCTCAAAGATAGCACACCCAATCACTTCCTTGCAAAGAAAGGGTATGAATTTTCAGTGGATGTCGGACTATAAAAGGGGTTTCCAACATTTGAAACAATTATTGACAAGTGCTCCAATACTAAGGATTGTAGACCCAAATGAAGATTTCATTGTATGCACAAATGCATGTAATGAAGGACTTCCTCGAGTCCTCAGTCAAAATGGATTCGTGATATGTTATGAATCAAGGAAGTTGAAAAAGCATGAAAGAAACTATGCCACTCATGATTTGGAGTTAGTTTCCATAGTACATTCCCTGAGGAAATGGAGACACTACGTCATGGGAAAGAGGTTTGAGCTAAGAACAAACCACAATGGTATGCAATATTTATTTGATCATCCAAATCTAAATGCTAGGAAAAGCAGATGGTTAGAATTTCTAAGTGAATATAACTTTGATATAAATCATATCAAAGGGAAAGAAAATAAAGTGGTTGATGCACTCAGCAGGAGAGTGCATGAACTACGTTCTACAACCATCAGCATGTATCGAAATGATGTTAAAAGAAAAATTGTGGAGGCTTCAAATAAATATCTATAGTACAAAGAATTGGTAGAAATGCTACAACAGGGTAAGATACTTTAGAAGATGGATATTTATAAGTTGGGAGTAGATGGAATACTGTTGCACAAGAAAAAAAGTTTCGTACCAAATGTCCAGGACTTGAAACGTATAATTTTGCATGAGATGCATAATGTTCCTTATGCAGGGCACCATGGATATCAGAAAACCGTAAGAGAGGTCAAGAAACAATACTTTTGGGCAGGTATGAAGAGAGAAATAGAAGAATAAATCACAAGATGTATGGAATGCTAGAAATTTAAAGAAGAACATAGGCACCCAGTAGGGTTGCTGCAACCTTTTCACATTTCTGAATGGAAGTGGGAAGTGGTGACAATGGATTTTATTATGGGATTGCCTAGAATAGATAAGTTGCATGATTCGATTATGGTGGTGGTGGAAAATCTTACAAAAGATGCCCATTTTATTCCACTAAAAACTACTCACAAGGCAACAGATGTCGTTGATATTTTCATGAAGGAAGTGGCACGATTGCACGAAATTCCTAAAACCATTGTGTCTGACAGAGACCCGAAATTCACCTCGAATTTCTGGAAAGGATTGTTCAAAGGATTCAGAACGAATATGAACTTTAGTACAACTTACCATCCTGAGTCTGATAGACATACAAAGAGGGTGAATAGAGTGATAGAAGATATGTTGATAATGTATGTGATGGCTAAATCATCCAAATGGGAAGACTACCTACATTTAGTAGAATTCGCTTTACAACAATGGGTATCATACATCATTGAAGATGAGCCCATTTGAATCACTTTATGGCAGAAGGTGAAATACTCCAGTAAGCTGGGATAGCCCAACTAATAGAACAATAGTCGGGCTAGAGTTGATCAAGGAGATGGAGGACCAAATGTTAAAAATTAAGCAGAATTTGAAAGCTGCCCAAGACAGAAAAAAAGGTTATGCTGATAAAAATAGAATCCATAGAGAATTCAAAGTGGGTGATCATGTTTTCCTGAAAATGAAAGCTAACAGGAGTTTCCTAAAGCTGGGAAGCTGCGCCAAGTTAGCAACCAGATTTTGTGGACCATTTGAAATCCTAGAGAGGAATGGTCTGGCTGCTTATATGATTGCATTGCCTACATCTATGTTTGTTCATAATGTCTTCCATGTATCATTGCTAAATAAATATATACCCAATGTTAATCATTTTATTGATTGGAATGTGATTCAAGTGGAGCAAGAAGGTGCTTTTCAAGTGCATCCGGTGCGCATTTTGGACCAGAAAGTCAAACATCTCCAGAATCGAGCCATAGGGCTTGTAAAGGTTCAATGGACCTAGTACGGTCCTGAGGATGCTACTTGGGAGAATGAAGATGCAATGCGAACAGAATACCCACATATTTTTGAAGATTTTTGAAAAATCTAATATATATGGGTGTATGATGCACTGAGGACAGTGCATAAATAAGGGGAGGGGATTGTAATATCCCTCAACCGAACCCAATTGTAAATGTAATATAAATATACTTAAGTTGGTGAGTTGTTTTGACCTCATTTGATAATTCACATCATGTGGCATAGTGCATGCATGAACTATGCAGTAAAATGATGTAATATGTACATCACAAGATACCGCGCGCAGTAACTAAAGTGCGTGCAACCTTGAGGACAATGGATACCACACATAGTAACTAAAGTGCATGCAATATTAAGGTCAACGAACCTTTATGTATATGATATGAATTATAGGCTGGTGAGCCAGTATTATAAGCCGAAATGCTTCTGTTTTGGTATTAGACCAGAACGCCTAGATGTCAAGGGCCAATGCACCTACTTTTTACATGACTTATGATTAATATAAAATACATCACTGCATGCAGACCGACCACAATAAAAGATATGGGGGATTGAACTTCACCAGTTAGGTAAAGGGAGTGCCAAAAGTCAAGGGAATATTATATTAATATTTCCTAAAACATAAAGTATGGATAATTATTTTATCCTAAGTTATAAAGTTGGGGACAAGTGGACAAAAGTAACTTCTGATATGACAAGTGTCAAGTTGGGGACATGCATTCATATTGTGGGGGAACTTAGCTCATTTGGGGGATTTCTCATGGATACCTTACCAACAGCGAGAGGACCATCGTTCTCACCATGACTTTTCATGAAGAGTTCACAATGATTCCTTTACACACTCAGTTATCTAGTCAATGATTCCGTGACCATTTCACTCATACATTCCATTACCCTTGAGACAACCATTTCACCATTCCAAATCTTGTTTCCACACCCTTTTTGGTTGGTGTACCTCCTTAGCTTGGAGCGTGATTGAAGAAGCAGGTTTTCAGGCCCGTGAGCAGTTCTCCGAGTGAGAGAATTGCTAGGGATTGATTCCCAAAGGTGCTAAACTGTAGCTACATCGCTCTAAGACTTCTAGTCCAGCCTGTTGTTGAAGCCTTGGAAGGGAAGTGGTGCAGTCAAGGGACTGTTGAGCAGTGAATGGACACACTTCCTTGGGTGGGATAGACATGTGGGGAATGAGAGGTTGTAGGCTGTTAGTTGAGTGAGCACCTGAGATGGAGTCTTTCCTATTGTCCATGATCCTTAGCTTGGATAGGAACTCTTTACCCTGGGTGGAGTTCAGTCCCAAATTGGGGGTGACTCACTGTTGAGAGTGATGAACAGTGTATTATATGGCTGGGAGGTTCGTGGAAAGTCTGTAAGCAGTTGGTGACAATATTTCTAAGATAAGTACGAATTGTATGATAAATTGATATGTTGTTTTGTTATTTACACGCCTATATTATGATTTCATCATATATGTGATTATGATTTCTTGTGTACTTATGGGTAATTTCCTGTAAATGATACATATCTGTAATTATTGTTATTTCAATATAAAATTCGTAGGTATAGAAAGTAATTGTTTTTTTATGTTTAGATGTAAATTTTTCGCGAGCGTGCTGTATGTATATGTTTTAGTTGCATGCAGTTTAAAGAGTAAATTTATGTGGCATTGCTTAGTTGACTACTGGGTATGCTACTGTATGTTCCGCAGTATGGGAACGAAAGTGTTCCCTAAAGTAGCATGGCCCGGCCTGATGGCTGGGAATTTTATCGACTGGTGTCAGAGCATGACTGGTTTCTCTAGAGTGGCGTACCCTGACCTGGGGTTGGTCGTGGGGGATTGTTACATGTCCACTAGTATTCTCTATATTCAAGTAAAAATCTACAAGTCTACAACAAGTACACATTCTTGAATCTGTAATGAATATATCTATGCTTGAATATATTCTTGAAATCCTCTATATGTTCATGAATCTCTACCTCAAAAGCATTCCAATGATATTCCTCGTAACTTCTAGATGACCTATTCATACCTGCATAGGGATGTGTTACAAAAAATCATCCTTAATAAACCAATCTATCACAATACATTCTGCACATCTACCATCAAACCATTTTGAATATGTTTTCCCAAACTATGCAAACACTTCATACTGTCGGATCTTCTTGTTTTTTTATTTATTCTCCAAACCTTCTTGTACCTGATATAAGATTTTTCCTTCATATAATACTTCATCATACTTCTACAATAATGAGCTATATGTCCATAGTTGTGGCATTTGTAACATTCAATATTGTAGGGGCCCACATAAACGTCTCTTTCTTGAGCATTTCTTCCATACACTCTACAATCTACTGCTTTATGTTGAAATTTATTACAGGTAAAACAATAAACAAAAAATAAAATTTGATACCTGGGAGTAAATGATCTTCTCTTTGATGTAGTTCTTCTGAATTAATGCCTTAGTTGATCATGCTATTCTCTTCTATTTTTTCCTTCACAATGATTGAAGCTTCCTTGATTCTTGTAGGTAGAGTGTCTTCTTTAGGATACACATCTTTTTCATTCATTCCTTATTTACTCTTATTGACCATGATTCCTTCCTTTGAGAATGTTTGCATCATTCTTAGCCTTCTCTTCATTTTTCTTTTCCAACAACCTCAAACACTTCTCTTCAAATTTCATTACTTATTTCGTTCTCTTTGTTTCTTCCAGTTGAGTTTTCAAGGAGATGGTTTCTTCTTCAATTCTTCTTCCTTGTTGACTAAAATTTTCTTCAAATTTGTTTAATTCCTCAGATATTTCCTTAAGTTGACTTCTCAGAATCTGTTCTTTCTTTTCTACTTCCTTTACTTCATTTTTTAAGTGAGAAAATTCTTCAGAATTTTTGTTGGGATTTTGAGAACACTTCTTTAACTTGATCAATTATTCCCTGAGTGACTTTTTTTTTCTTCCTTTCTCTTTTCATATCCACTTAGAGCACTACTTAGTTTTTTCTCAACATCCCCTTCGCCTTCTTCATAATCTTCTTCGTCAGTTTCAAGGGCCATGAAGAGCATTATTTCTGAGTCACTGTCACTATCATCATCCACATCATATGAGGAGCCATCTTCTTTTTAATATAGGATTTTTTTATTTTCCTTCTTGTTTCCATTTTGATATTTCTTTTGTTTCTTGGGAACTTCTTCTTCATCACTATTTTAATTATTAGAATAACGACATTTAGAAGAAAAATGACCAACTTTACCACAATTAAAACACATTAAGGGAAGCTTTCCTTTTTACTTCCCAATTCCTTTCTTCAACCTCCTCACAAAGTTGGATTTTTCTAAATCTTCATCTGAATCATTGTTGTAGTAGGATCTTGACTTTGAATTTTTATTGTTCTTCCTTGTCTTCTTGGATGCTTTGAATGTTGCTTCCTTATTTGATGGATTATCATGTTTTGTTCTCATTTCATAAGATGTAAGTATTCCATGTAGTTTGTCCATGATCAATGTACCAAGATCTACTCTTTCTTCTAGGGATGAAATATTAGGATCAAATTCCATTGGAAGAGACCTTAGTACCTTTTGAACAATTATTGATTCTTTCATTTCTTCTCCTAAACCTTTAATAATGTTCACTATTTCATCAACTAACATAAAATAACCTACAATATCTTCATATTACTTCATTTTCAATTGTTCAAATTGACCTCTATAAGTTTGAATCTTGGCCCCTTTGACTTTGGCATCTCCTTTGTAAAACAAATTAAGTTTGTCCCAAATATCCTTTGTAGATTCACAATGCATAACCTTGACATATATTGAGTTAGTTAGGCATCTCACAATAGCATTTGTAGCCTTTGAATTGTTTTCATAAATTTTATTTTGATCTTTATCTATTGGGGAAGTTGAAGGTGCCTTGTATACATCCACTACTTCTTTCCAAACATCAAATCCCTATGCCTGCAAAAACGTTTTCATCATTCTATTCTAGAAGGCATAGTTCTGGCCATCAAATGTTGATCAATTGGGTTGGTTGTCATTTATTTCAACCCTTGAAGAAAGTTTGGTAGCAAATTCCGGTAGCACAAAGGTTTGATTAATGAACCCAAGTTTGTTTGATGTATAATGGTATGATTTTTGATATATTTATAGGTAAGACTATTATATATGGATAGTACATGTCATGCCATTTATGGTGGTATGTGGAAAGTCACATAATTCCTCACGGTTTGAGAGTTATGGCCTTATGAAGTTGGAGGACCCTCATTTGTTGGCTTGAAGCCCCAAAAGGTCAAGGAAGTCAAAGTGTTTGCAAAGAAGAAATTATTTAAATAAAAAAGTGAAGTGACAAAGTCAAAGAGGATTATTCAAATAATAAAGTGAAGTGACAAAGTCTAAGAGGATTATTTAAATAATAAAGTGAAGTTACAAAGTCAAGAGGGATTATTTAAATAATAAAGTAAATGGAGAACTTTCTAATTATGGAAAGTGGTTATAAGAAGGTTAGCCCTAAAATGAGGAAAATGGGTTAAGTAGTCAAGTGGCTATTGGACATATGGACAAGTGGAAAATTGTGAAAAGTTGGACATAGGTGACTATGTCGACAAAATGGTCTAGAAGATGCTTCTAAGGAAGCTACATGAAAGTATAAATAAGAGGCAAGGCTCTCTCATTTCAATCACACTTGAGCATATTGAATATATAGAGGTGACTGAGGTAACCAAAGCATATATAAGAATTATTTCATAGGGAAGGTGAAGTAAAGAAGGCCGAAATTCAAGGGAGAATAAATTCTTTCCATGATGCTTTCTAAGGTATGTTATTTACATGACATCTCACCATATTCACAATAATGTTTTTTCTAGAACAATTCAGACCATGAAATTGGGATTCCATTGAGGAAACATATCCAAGTAGCTATGGTATGAATTTTATATTGTGGTTTGTTGTATGTTTGGAGTTACACTCCGTGGAAAATAGGTTTGTGGCTAGTCTTGAAACTAGTCTAAAACATGTGTTTCTGGTAAAAACGTCATAACTTATTCATAACATATCCAAATTTAGTAAGACCAAATGTGTTGGTTACATTACAGTCTGTAGTATTGTTTGTACAATTTTTATATCCATACAACAAATATTATGTGCGGGGCACGCTCTACAAGTTCGCTCTCTAGAATAATCCATAATTCAACAATGTATGCCATTTTTGCTATAACTCATTTTTTGAGAGGTTCCAAGTAGTGACACATGGAAGAATTGCATTAAACACACTGAAGAACATTGTGTACTATTTTCAGATCTTTATTCATTACAGGTACATAGTTATGATTATTTCAAGTTAGGGCTGTTGACTAATCCAAAACTAGTCATGTGAGACTAAAGTAAAGTTTGATGAAAATGATAGTCTCTTGTTGTTAAAGTTAAGAAAGGTTTGCAGGTTGAGGTACAGGTTGGTGCATGGTGATGCACTTTTGTATGGTACAATTTTATTATAGGTTGTTTTGTACAGGTTGGTGCATGGTTGATGCACTTGTTTATGGTACAGGTTGATTACAAGTTGAGGTACAGGTTGAAGCATGGTTGATACATGGTTCAAGTTATCGGTACAAGTTGTTTGGTGTAGGTTTATTGGTACATGTTTACAACAGTATATATCATAGTGATAGTGTGACAGTAGTTCCATCATTCTACTTATAGGTCAGGGAGGTTAGACGGGGAAATCACAGGTGGTTGTAGCCACCTTCCGGTTGTAGTCGAAGAACATTTTTCATTTTGATAACAAACTTCCTCATAAGAAAAAAAGAAATTATGAAGTTTACTCAAATAGAAAACAAACATATAAAGGAAAAAGAACCACAAAGAAATTTTTCAAGAAAAGGTTATGCACCAAAGAAGACATCTCATCATTAGATGAAGATGAAGTCAGTGGCAGTGAGATAGAAAGAGTTATATTCATGGAAGTAGAAGACTTTGATAAAGAAGACTCCAAAGAATAATACGAAGAGGCCGAAGAAGAATATGAAGAGGCAGAAGTTGAATACTAAGAAGAATTGTTGTGTTCCATAGAAGTTATCAGAAGAGAAAAGAAGAAAAAACAAGAAACTACAAGCGAAACTAGACAAGAATGAAGACACTCAGGAACTAGAACAAATTATCACAAATTTGAAGGTTCAAATTGAAGAAGATAAAAGAATTGAAGAAGCACTCAAATAACAACTAGAAGGAAGAGACAGGATCATTGGAAATTTGGAAGAATAAATTATCACATTAAGAAAGGATATTCCAAAGAAAAATATGTAGCACAACTCAAAACCTCATCATGACAAGTCCGAACTTGGATACAATCAGAAAGAAAAGGGATCAAGCTCCAACAAAAAAAAACAAGAAACATATCCAAAAATCTATGCAGAAACAATCAAAGGGGATATGAAGGTCTACAAAGTAACTTACAGGGACACTCCTCCACCAAGAAGATTCATATTTCAGAATCAATGACCGACAAAAACAGATAGACCTCAGGAAGAAGAAGGATTCATAAGAGTACCTCCTTTAAGAAGATCTTCAACTCCCATGTATCAAACTATATTTTTTGGTTTATGTTATGCATGTAATAATTTTGGACATAAATTTGTGAATTGTAGAGCTAATAACATGAACATAAACAACTTTGAAAGTCGTACACAAAAGGGCTATCCAAGAAGGCCTAGTGAAACACAGAGAAGAAGTTACAACAGGTTTGAATCTTTGAGCACTGAAGTGGAATTCTACAAATGTAACAACTTTGGAAACATGGCCAAAGATTGCAGAATGAAAATCCCTCCTAGAGAACCACAACATAACAACAACAATCACAGATAGGAACCTCAGAAAAGGACATGGATAAGAAAGCAGAATCAATATAGCAATAAAGAATGCACACTTGCTCTACAAGTGAAGAAGACGAATGTTGTTGGTATGTTGATAGTTGTTGTTTAAAACAAATGAAAGGTGATAGAGACATGTTTCTTACATTAAGAAAGGAAAGAGATAGATCAGTCTCCTTCAAAAATGATGATTTAGCTAAAATCATTGGAAAAGGGACAGTCATAATTGGGAACAAGAATACCAAGGAAGAAAATGTTCTACTAGTAGAATATATGAAACATAATCTTCTAAGTGTGAATAAAATGTGTTACCAATCTCATAAAGTTACTTTTGACTCACAAAAGTGCGAGATAAGAAAAAAAGGTTCAGGAAAATTGATTGCAACAAATGCGAGAACTTCAAGAAACATATATGTATTAGGTTAAATTGGAAATGAAAAGTGTTTCCTAGGAAAGGAAGATAAAATTTGGCTATGGCATAGAATAATGGATCACATACATTTTGATAACCTTTTCAAAGTCAAAAAAATGGAAGAAGTTAGAGAAATGCCCCAGATCATGAAACCAACCAACACTTAATGCAAGCATTGTCAACAAGGAAAGAAAACAAAGACCAAGTTTAAATCAAAAGAATATTCAATTACAAGACCACTAGAAATTTTGCATATTGATCTAGTTGGACCAACTAAAAAAAAGGTTTTAAAAGGTGATAAATACTTTATGTTATTAGTTGATGATTATACAAGAATGACTGCAGTTTTCTTTCTCAGTAATAAGTGAGAAGATTTTGAAAACTTCAGGGTCTACAAGGAAATGCCTGAAAATAAAATGGATTCAAAAATCAAATGCTTGAGATCTGATAACGGAGGAGAGTTCACTTCAAAGGAATTTATGGACTACTGCAACATGCATGGAATAAAAAATAAATTCTCTATTTCTAGGACACCTCAACAGAATGGAGTTATTGAAAGAAAGAACAAGACAATACATGAAATGGCTCTAACAATTCTAATGGATTCCAAATTGACAGATATATTTTGGATACATGTAGTGCATACAACATTTCAAATTAAAAATAGATTAATGCTCAAAAAAAACATTGACAAAACTCCCTACGAGCTATTGAAAGGAGGACCAACAAATGTGAAGCAATTCAGAGTTTTTGGAAGAAAATTCTACATCAAAAGAGAGTATGGAAGAATGAGAAAGTTTGACTCTTGTGTGGACAAAGGAGTACTTGTTGGTTACTCAAGTACAAGGAAAGCATACAAGTGTTACAACCTGATATTGAAAAAAGTTGTGGAAAGCATCAATGTAACAATTGATGAAATAGTTAGAAAATTATTAAAGGAAGAAGAAAATGAATCAATGGAAGAGATTTACGAAGAAGACGCAGAAGATGAAAAACAAGTAGAAGGGGAAGATGAAGATGATCCAATAGAAGCAGAAGAGAAAGTTCAACAAGTTCCTCCAAATACACCTAGAAGACGAGTACAAAAGAATCATCCTTCAGAGCAGATTATCAGAAACAAAAATGCAGGAGTTGAGACTAGAAGAATAATCTGTTCACGAGAACAAATGCACCTAACACTCTCATCTACGATTGAACCAACCTGTTTTGAAGAGGCCAACAAGGATGAATTTTGGAATAAGGCCATGGATCAAGAATTGGATCGAATAGAGAAAACCGACACTTGGGACTTGGTTCCAAGATCAAAGGATAAGAATGTGATCGGCACAAAGTGGGTATATAGGAATAAATTGAATGAAGATGGACAGGTTACAAGGAACAAAGCTATATTGGTATGTAAAGGATATGCATAGGTTGAAGGAATCGAATTTGAAGAGACATTTTCCTCAGTTGCCAGAATGGAAGCAATCAGATTGCTTTTAGCTTATGTATGCTCCAAAAATATTAAAGTGTATCAGATGGACGTAAAATCAATTTTTCTGAATGGGGAACTTGAAGAAGTCTACATTGAACAACCAGAAGGATTTCAGTTGTCAGAGAATGCATATTATGTGTGTAAATTAAATAAGTCCTTGTATGGTCTAAAATAGTCTCTTAGAGCATGGTTCTCTAGACTGGATAAATATCTACAACATGCAGAGTTCAGAAAAGGAAGTGAAGACAATAACCTCTACATCAAGGTAACTCAATATAGTATTTTATTAATTTAATTTTATGTTGATGATATTATTTTTCGATGTACTGATGACAGGTTAAGCCATAAATTTGCAAAGAACATGTAGAATGAATTTGAAATTTCATTACTTGGAGAATTATCCTTCTTTTTGGGTCTTTAGATACGTCAAAGATACCAAGAAATTTTTATTTCTAAAAAAAATTATATCAGAGAAATGCTAAAGTGGTTTGGAATGGAAGATTTCAAACCAATTATCACTCCCATGCAAACTAGTTGCAGGTTGAGAAAAGATAATGATTCAAAGTCTACATATCAGAGGAAATACAGGTCAATGATTGGTAGCCTACTATATGTGACAACATCCAAACCAAATGTAATGTTGGAAATTGGACAGGTGGAACGATTTCAAGCAACACCAAAGGAATCACATGTATTAGAAGTGAAGAGAATTTTCAGATATCTCAAAGGAACAAACGGATTTGGATTATGGTATCCAAAGGGAAAGGATACATCACTTATTTCCTACACAAATGTAGATTGGGAAGGTTGCATTGATGATCGATGAAGCACCAGTGGAGCAACTTTATACTTGGGTGAGTGTTTAGTATCATGGATAAGAAAGAAAAAAGCATCAATATTTTTATCTACAACTGAGGCAGAGTATATTGTAGCGACAACATGTTGTACACAGGTTCTATGGATGAAACAAAATATGACAGATATATAGGTTGAGTATGATGAGCCCATTCCAATCGGTTTTGTTAATACAAGCATCATCAGTATCTCAAAGAACCCGATGATGCACTCCAAGATGAAGCACAATTCAATCAAGTATCACTTTCTACGGGAACAGGTTGTAGAAAAGAACATCAGAGTTGAATATGTGAGCACAAAAGAACAAGTGGCAGACATATTTACAAAACCGCTTCCATGGGATGCCTTTGAGTATCTTCGCCAAAGACTTGGAGTTATTTCTACTCCAAAATGAATTCTTTTGAATGCTTATATTATATGTCTTAGATGTAGATGAGGAAGCACCATAAATAGGACATTTCAGGTTTGGATATCAGATGAGTCAGTTAAGGGGAGAAGACCCGAACATAAAGATACCTTTTCCATTGATGACAAAGGGAGAGAGATTTATCAGATGTAGAGGATAGAGGCTTGGTTCGAGGGCGAGCATTGGTCACAGAGATGCAAGTATGGTTCCAGGGGGAGCATGAGTGATATGATTTCAGTATTGCATCATAGTGTTTCCATCAATGCCAAAAGGGGGGATTGTTGATTAATTGGGTTGGTTGTCATTGATGTCAACCCTTGAAGAAAGTTCGGTAGTGAATTCCAGTAGCACAAAGGTTTGGGTAATGAACCCAAGTTTGTTTGATGTACAATGGTATGGTTTTTGACATATTTGTAGGTAAGACTATTATAGATGGACAATACATGTCATGCCATTTCTGGTGGTATGTGGAATGCCACATAACTCCTCACGGTTTGAGATTTATGGCCTTATGAAGTTGGAGGACCCTCATTTGTTGGCTTGAAGCCCCAAAAGGTAAAAAAAGTCAAAGTTCTTGCAAAGAAGAAATTATTTAAATAATAAAGTGAAGTGGCAAAGTCAAAGAGGATTATTTAAATAATAAAGTGAAGTAACAAAGTCAAAGAGGATTATTTAAATAATAAAGTGAAGTGACAAAGTCAAACGGGATTATTTAAATAACGAAGTGAAGTGACAAAGTCAAAGAGTATTATTTAAATAATAAAGTGAAGTGACAAAGTCAAGGAGGATTATTTAAATAATAAAGTAAATGTAGAACTTTCTAATTATGGAAAGTGGTTATAAGAAGGTTAACCCTAAAATGAGGAAAATTGGTTAAGTAGTCAAGTGGCTCTTGGATATATGGACAAGTGGAAAATTGGACAAAGTTGGACATAGGTGACTATGTGGACAAAGGGGTCTAGAAGATCCTTCTAAGGAAGCTACATGAAAGTATAAATAAGAAGCAAGGTTATCTCATTTCAATCACACTTGAGCATATTGAATATTTATAGGTGACTGAGGTAACGAAAGGATATCTAAGCCAAATTGCAGAGGGAAGGTGAAGCAAAGAAGGCTGAAATTCAAGGGAGGATAAATTATTTTGATGATGCTTTTTAAGGTATGTTATTTACAAGTCATCTCACCATTTTCGCAATAAGGTTTTTTCTAAAATGATTCAGACCATGAAATTGGGAGTTCATTGAGGAAATATATCCTAGTAGTTGTGGTATGAATTTTAGCTTGTGGGTCATTGTATTTTTAGAGTTACACTCCGTGGAAAATAGGGTTTGTGGCTAGTCCTAAAACTATACTAAAACAAGTGTTTTGGGTAAAAACGTCATAACTTCTTCATAACATATCCAAATTCAGTAAGACCAAATGTTTTGTTTAGAGTACACTCTATATTATTTTGTGTACAATTTTCAGAGCCATACAACAAATATTCGGTGTGGGGCATGCTCTACAATTTTTCTCTCTAGAATAAGCCAGAATTCAACAAGGTGTGCCATTTTTGCTATAACTCCTTTTCTGAGAGGTTCCAAGTAGTGAAAATTGGAGGAATTGCATAGAACACACTGAAGAACATTGTGTACTATTTTCATATATTTATTCATTACCGGTACATAGTTATGATTATTTCAAGTTAGGGTTGTTGACTAATCCAAAACTAGTCATGTGAGACTAAAGTAAAGTTTGATGAAAATGCTAGTCTCTTGTTGATAAAGTTAAGGAAGGTTTGAAGTTTAAGGTATAGGTTCGTGCATGGTTGATGCACTTGTTTATGGTACAAGCTGATTATAGGTTTTTTGGTACAGGTTGGTGCATGGTTTATGCACTTGTTTATGGTAGAGGTTGATTACATGTTGAGGTACAGGTTGATGCATGGTTGATACATGGTTCATGTTATTGGTACATGTGTTTTGGTTTAGGTTGATTGGTACATGTTTATAGTAGTATATCTCACAGTGATAGTGTGACAGTGGTTCCATCATTCTACTTATACGTCAGGGTGGTTGAACGGGGAAAGGATAGGTGGTTGTAGCCATCTTCCGGTTGTATCCAGAGAACATAGGGGGTTGTAGCCTCCTTCTGGTTGTATCCAAAGAATTGAGGAGTTGGAGATTCCCTCATGTTGTAGCCTAAGAAACTAGGGGGTTGGAGCCTCCTTCCAGTTGCATCTAGAAAAAAAAGGAAGTTGGTGCTTCTAATGAATGTAATTATTCAAGACATATAAGAAAAATCATTTAGTGGTTTTCTCCTGCTTTGGGTTTCCACATAAAAAACATTGGTGTACTGTGTATGTGTATGATTTTTCATTTGTTCATTTTTTATTTACTCTGAAAATATTGGATGATAATGCTACATTGATATAACACTTGCATTATATGGTTAAAAAGGATTAGATTGATCTATTATTGATTCACGCCCCCTCTCATTAATCCAACATCAAACACCAACATTCCATTCTTAGTGAACTCCATGATCTACCTTCCATTGCTTAGATTGTTTCTGAAGGACCTACTCTGGTACCATTTGTTGGAATATTCAACAATACTAAGAGGGGGGTGAATCAATATTGACCACTTTTTACCATTTTCAATAACAAATTGTAAACATTACATTATCAACAATTTATCACTTATTCGTCCATGATAATTTTTCATTCAATATATTATAAACATACAACCATAGATACACAATACACCATAACTTTATGTGGAAACCTAAATAGGAGAAAACCACAAAAATATTTTTAATATATATCTTCAATATTACAATCACCAGAAACAACAACTTCCAAAATTATCCAGCACCAACCAGAAGGAGGAACCAACCCCCTAATTTACAGGTTCCAACCAAAAGGAAGCTAAAACTCCCCAAATTATCCAGCTCCAACTGGAAGGAGGCTCTGACCCCCTGATTTACAGGCTCCAACCTGAAGGACTATTGTTAGGACCACACAATGTACCTTTTTGCCTATACTTTTTGCCACCATTATACTCTTGATCACCTACATTTAGACTCATCCTATCACTTTATCTGATCATCTCAAAGGTATACAACGTCCCTTCTCATTACTATATGTTTAATCTGTTTTGCATAATATTTTACATCATTCTCGTACTTAACCATTGATTAGAAATGTATAAGTGTCCAAAGCTGCAGATTTGCATTCAAGGCCTATTGCTGAAACATAGAACTGATGCTGAAACACGGAGCTGCTACACAGTCCGAGGCCGCAGATGCTGAAACACAGAGCTGCTACACAGTTCGAGGTCGCAAGATGCTGAAACATGGAGCTAGTACACAGTCCAGAGTTGCAGATGCTGAAACACAGAAAAACCGCCAGAACCGACGATGCTGAAACACAAGGAAGCAAACACAGTCAGCGGTCAACAGTCAGAGCACAATTCACGTGGCTGAAATAGCCCGTGAATTGTGATGCTGAAATAGCATCCACCACAACGAAGAAGAAGCTGTCACACCAGCCGTAACAGCAATATCTTATTCAGTTCCTGTAATAGCATTCGGTTGCGTAAGACTAGGACATCCTATGCTGATTTAGAAAGAAGATCCAACTTAGGATAGGATTCAGATATGCATTGTAATGATCAAAGGGATTTCCTCTTTAAATCAGAGGAAATCACCATTTGAGATATCCAAGTTTTGATACATTGAAGCAACTCCAGAGAAGCAGGATGTATTCTATTCTTTCAATTTGTAATGTGATATTTCGACAGATGAATATAATATTGCTTTGAGTATCCTTCTCTAGCTTTTTCGCTCAGGGGAATCTTGTGAGAAGGGAGGGCCCACCTTCTTCACAAGATTCACCCATTAGATAGAAGTGTGTTAGTATAATTTATGTTTATGTTTTGTTTAACTATCGTTTGCTAAAACATTGTTTTAATGGACTCTGCTTTGCTGAAACACTACTGACTCTGTCTTAGTTACTGAATGAATTGTAATTCTTTTTATCAGCAATCTTGTGTGATGATTTTATGAGGCTAGCAGAGAATTGATCAAGGGTCCTTGCTCAGACAGAAAGGGATCAGAATATC
>ML781398.1:161994-178080 GCA_009831015.1 Picea engelmannii
GGACAGGTGGTTGTAGCCACCTTCTGGTTGTAGCCGGAGAACATTGGGGGTTGTAGCCTCCTTCTGGTTGTAGCCAGAGATTTGGGGAGTTGGAGCTTCCCTCAGGTTGTAGCCTGAGAAACTAGGAGGTTGGAGCCTCCTTCGAGTTGCAGCTGAAAACAAAGAAAGTTGGTGCTTCCAATGAATGTAATTCTTCAAGACATATAAGAAAAAGAATTTCGTGGTTTTCTCCCAATTTGGGTTTCCACGTAAAACACTGGTGTATGGTGCATGCATGTGATTGTTTATGTATGCTCATTATTGGATAATAATTCTACATTGATATAACATTTGGAGAACAAGGATTATAATTACGTTATTACTGATTCACCCCCCCTCTCAGTAATCCAACAACATGGGTCCACAAATAAACCCCAACATCACTTCTTAAACTTATCTCGAGCACTTGTTTGGGACTATTTTCTGAATTAGTCACAAACCCTAAATTCCAACAAGTATAACTTTGTAACTTTAATCAATAAAGATATTAAATGTGTACCTAATATGTTTTGATATCTTCTCTAAAATTCCTCCAAGTTTCTCTCTTTGACTCATCATTGAAAAGGTGATATAGTGGATATGGAAGACCTTCCTAAATTCTATCATATTCTGGAGAGAGAATGTGTACTACATTCCACATGCTCAATATTTTATATAGTATTTTTAAACTCACAAAAAACCTAATACAGGCTATACTCTTTCCAATGTTGTTGGTCTCATAGAATTTGGATCCTTTATTAATAAGTTATGATTGTTTTACCTGGAACACCTGTTTGAGACTAGTTACGGGACTAGTCAAAAACCCTATCTTCCATAGAGTGTATATCCAAATGTACAACGACCTAGAAGCTGAAATTCATACCATAGGTACCTCGATATTTATTCTCAAAATCCTCCAAGTTTCTCTTTCTGAATCATTCTCGAACAAATGATATAGTGAAAATGATAAGATGACCTTTAAAAAACATACTTTAGAACACATCATCACAAGACTTCATCTTCCCTTGGAATTTATCCCTTCTTCACTTTATCCTCCCTATGAAATTCAATACCAATATTTTTCTAAGAGATCACAATATTGAATGATGAAAATGAGAGGTTCTTAATGTGTATTTATACCCTTCCATGTACCTTCTTTACTTGACCTTGATCCAACTTGTAACTTCTTGTTTTCAACAATGTTTTCTCCATTACTTGACTTTAGGGCCAACTTATAACTTCTTGACCTTAGATCCAGGGCTTCTTTACCATACTTAGGGGATTCATCTTTAATAGGTCATAAATCCTCAACCGTGAGGAACCACGTGGCATGCCACCTACCATTGGAGACGTATTTATGAGGAATATCAATCAATTGATGTTTTTCATACATTTTCAATGCCCTTCATACTCTTTTTCTTCAATCAACTTGTGGATTTATTACCACACCTATGGAATTTCTTAACCGCTTAGCCACTTAAAAATATATTGAGGGATTCTTGTAGACTTATTCAAACTATCTTACTATGAGAACCATGCTTAAATTTACACCCTAATGGGACCACTTTGGAGACTTCTTCAAATACACCCATGACTTATAGATGATTCCAAACTTTCTTAGAGGATTCTTCTAGGTTTGAAATCAATGACAACCAATTTTCCAACAATTTAATGGTGGTACAAAACCTCTTATCATACCACAACTTGCATGAATCCATTTGAAGCAGCATATGGAAAAAATAAACCCTCAGTTCTGTCATACATGTCCGGTGTCTCCAAGGTTCATTAGGTGGATCAAATTCTTACAGTCTGCATGGCCATTCTCCATACTTTGGAAGAAAATTTGGCCATGGATCCAAATTAGATGAAACAACAAGAAGATCAGGGTTATTCTAATTGTGAATTTTTTGAAGGGGACCAAGTGTTTATTTTTCTAAAACCTTATAACCAAAAGTCACTCAAAGTCGAGAACCATAAAAAACTCACCCCCAAATTTTATGGTCCTTATATTATTCTCAAGAGAGTGGGGCCAATGGCCTACCAGTTAGAGTTTCCTAGTCACTCTAAGCTCCACCCTGTTTTTCATGTTTCCTTCTTAAATAAAGTGCTTGAAACTAGGTTCCATACTCAGACCATTCTACCTGAGTTAGATGAAGAAGGTTCCATTTGGTTGCAGCCACAGGAAGTATTGGACTAGCATGAGTGGCGTCTCCATTAGGGAACTATCAAGAAAATCTTAGTTTAGTGGAAGAATGCACAGCCAGAATATGCCACCTCAGAATCGACTACCATTTTGTAGAAATTTCCTTATCTCAATCCTTGAGGACAAGGATGTTTTTAAGGGGGAAGGAATGTTACAAAACTAACCTCCCTAACCCCTCACTTAGGTAGAATAATATATTTACCATGTAATTGTCAGACAGTTGGATTAGTTGGTATGGAATGTTGGTTTTCATTGATGTCAACTATTTGAGAGTGATATTGTATATTGATGTCAACCATTAGTGATTGATGTCAACCCTTGGAGAAAGTTCGTTAGCAAATTCCGGTAGCACAAAGGTTTGGGTAATGGACCCAATTTTGTTAAATGTATAATGGTATGAGTTTTAATACATTTTAAGGTAATACTATTATATATGGATAGTACATGTCATTCCATTTCTAGTGGTATGTGGAACATCACATAACTCCTCACGGTTAGAGAGTTATCACCATGAGAAGTTGGAGAACCCAGGTTTGGGTAATGGACCCATGCTTTTTTTTATGGATAATGGTATGAATTTTGATATATTTGAAGGAAATACCATTCTATATGGATAGTACATGTCATGCCATTTATTTTGGTATGTGAAAGATCACATAACTCCTCATGGTTTGAGAGTTATGGCCTTACGAAATTGGAGGACCCTCATATGTTGGCTTGAAGCCCCAAAAGGTCAAAGAAGTCAAAGAGCTTGCAAAGAAGAAATTATTATTTAAATGATAAAGTAAAGTTAAAAATTCAAGAAGGATTATTTAAATAATAAAGTGAAGTGACAAAATCAAAGAAGATTATTTAAATGATAAAGTGAGGTGACAAAGTCAAGGAGGAATATTTAAAGGATAAAGTAATGGAGAAATTTCTAATTATGGAAAGTGGTTAACCCTAAAAATGAGGAAAATATGTTAAGTTACCTATAAATCGGTTAACTAACCTAGAAATAGTTTAACTGACCTAGAAATGGGTTAAGTGGCCTATAAATAGGTTAAGTGACCTAGAAATGAGTTAAGTTACCTAGAAATGGGTTAAGTGACCTAGAAGATGCTTCTAAGGAAGATATTTGGAGAGTATAAATAAGAGGCAACGCTCTCTCATTTTATATCACATTTGAGAATATTGAATATATATAGGTGACTGAGGTAACCAAAGGATATCTAAGCCACATTTCAGAGGGAAGGTGAAGAAAAGAAGGCCGGAATTCAAGGGAGGATAAATTCTTTTGATGATGCTTTCTAAGGTATGTTATTTACAGGTCATCTCACCATTTTCACAATAACTATTTTTCTAGAATGATTCAGACCGTGAAATTGATAGGCCATTGAATAAACATATCCGAGTATCTATGGTAAAACATTCATCTTGTGGCCCCCGGGGGGGAAGCTCAATTGGCAAGTTCCGTGAAAATGAAGTTCCATGAAGTTTCGAGTTCAATTCCCCCCGACTTACCTTGTGTGCCGTGTAAGGGGCATCGTGGGCACACCTGGAGGTTATAGGGGTAGCGGTTGGATAACACGGCCACGTGTAACGCGAGCACGTGCCCAACTAGTTGTTGATTCCTCCAGACACACACAAAAAAAAAAAAACATTCATCTTGTGGGTCATTGTATTTTTGGAGTTACACTCCGTGGAAAATAGGGTTTGTGGGTAGTCATGAAACTAGTATAAAATAGGTGTTTCGGGTAAAAACGTCACAAGTTCTTCATAACAGATCAAAATTCCATATGAATAAATGTGTTGGTTAGAGTAAAGTATTTAGTATTTTGTGTAAAATTTCCAGATCCATTCAAAAAATATTCCATGTGGGGCACGTTCTACAAGGTCGCTCTCTAGAATAAGCCAGAATTCAACAAGGTATGCCATTTTTTCTATAACTCCTTTTCTGAGAGGTTCCAAGTAGTGAGACTAGGAGAAATTACATAAAACACATTAAAGAACATTTTGTATCATTTTCAAATCTTTATTCATTACAAGTACATCGTTATTATTATTTTAAGTTAGGGTTGTTGACTAATCCAAAACTTGTCATGTGAGACTAAAGAAAAGTTTGATGAAAATGATATCTCTTGTTGTTAAAATTAAGGATGGTTTGTAGGTATGTGATCATATACACCAGGTCTATTACAAATTTACAAATCATATTTGTATGATGAAATTGAGGAGGGGTTTTGGTTAAGGTACATGTTGGGTACATGGTTGAGACAAGTAGTTGATGAGTAGGCACATACATGAGGTGTATAGTTGATGATGTTGGTACATCTTGATGAGTCATAGTAGATGAGAAGTTGATACATTATTGGTACATGGTTGGGTAGTATTTTTGACACATGGTTTATGGATGATATAAGATACTTTCATTGGTATACTATTAGAAGCACAAAATGATCTTGGTGATGATTATGAGTAATTGGGCTATGGCTGGTTGATGCACATATTTGAGAGTTGTCTTGGTGATTGATATTGGTGAGTAGATATGATTTGGTTGATAATATTGATGAGAGAGGTTGTTGTGATAGGTTGTTTGGACAGGTTGTTGTGATAGGTTATTTTTATAGGTTTGGTGTATGGTTGATGCACTTGTTCATGGTACAGGTTTTGTACAGGTTTGGTAAATGGTCGATGCACTTGTTCATGGTACAGGTTTTTTACAGGTTGATGCATGGTTGATGCAATTTTTTATGGTACAGGTTGATTATAGGTTGAGGTATAGGTTGATGCATGGTTGATGCACTTATTTATGGTACATGATGATTATAGGTTGAGGTATAGGTTTACAACAATATATCTGACAATGATAGTGTGACAGTGGTTCCATAATTCTACTTATACGTCAGGGCGGTTGTATGTGGTAGGGATAGGTGGTTGTAGCCACCTTCCGATTGTAGCCGAAGAGCATAGGGGGTTGTAGTCTCTTTCTGGTTGTAGCTAGAGAATTGGGGAGTTAGAGCTTCCCTCAAGTTGTAGCCTAAGAAACTAGGGGGCTGGAGCCTCCATCTAGTTGCAGCTGGAAAACAAAGGAAGTTGGTGCTTCCAATGAATGTAATTCTTCAAGACATATAAGAAAAATCATTTTGTGGTTTTCTCCCGCTTTGGGTTTGCACGTAAAACACCGGTGTAATGTGTATGTGCTTGATTGTTCATTTGTTCATTGCTTATTTACTCTGTAGTTATTGGATGCTAATGCTACATTAATATAACACTTGGATTATATGGTTAAAACGGATTAAATTTCTCTATTACTGATTCACCTCCCCTCTCAGTAATCCTACAATTGGTATCAGAGATGGTTCCTTCAGGAAACAGTTTAACCACTGAAAGGAGATCATGGATTATTATGAGAATGGAGTACGAATGTTTAATGGTCATAATGGCTTTACGTATGAGATGTGGAGAACAAGGACATAAGTATTTTTATAGGCATAGGGACATTATATTTGTTTATCATTTGTTACAGGATATGATAGTTCAAAAAGGGAAAGTATTGCAGCCAAGAAGGAATTGAGGAGGAATAACAAAATAGCAATGGATTTCATCTGGGAAAGATTACCTAATTCGGTAAGAGAAAAGATTGGTAAATGTTTATCAGCAAAAGAACTTTGGGATAAGTTACATGACATATATTCTTCACCCATCACAAATTCAAAAAATGTCAAAGAAGATGCAGATACAAATCAAGAAGAATTATGTTCACCATGTCAACCAGATTCAAAAGATGAAGAGTAGATAATCACCAGACGTATGTTGTTTTGTTTTAATTGTAAAAAATGTGGACATCTTGAAATAGAATGCCATGAAGGAAATGAGACAGAAAAACTAATTGAAAAGGAAGACAATTATGAAGAAGAATTGATTAGTTATTTAGATGAACTAAGATATGAAACAATTCACTCAAGAAAGAATTGATGAAACAAAAGGAAAGTGTTCACATTTTTGAATAATCCTAATAGGTCATCGAGAACTTAAGAACTCAGCTAGAACAAGCCAAAAAGATAGAAGAAAATATTGAATATCAAAAGCAATGTTTGGAAACCAACATAGCAGCACATAAGGAAGAAGCATAAATGAGAGAGAGGATATTCACAGATCATCTTAAGGAAAGAACTAACGATCTAAAACAACTTGAGGCAGAGTTGGGTCAAGAAGAGAAAGGATTTGAAGAAGAAATAAGCACATTAAAAATTCATCTTGAAGAAGTGAAAAGAATAGAAGAAGTCATGAAGTCTCAGACAATGAAGAAAGAAGAAGAGGTTGAGAATATTGAAGAAGAAGTTGTCACATTGAGAAGTAAAATCGTTAAGCTCAACAAGAAAGTTGAAGAGACAAAAACATCCACATCAGTTATAGAAAATGAAGAGAAGCACTCTAGGTTGCTAGAAAAGAAGAATGAAGAAAATAGAAAGAATTATGCAGAAGTACTCAAAGGAAGGAATTATGGTCAACCAAAATATAAGAAAACTATTGAAGATACATATTCAATAAGACCATCCATGTTCAAGCCACAAAGAATATTAAATCATGATCATGATCAGTCAAGGAAAAAATTCTGAAGGACTACACCACAAAGAAGATCATTCACTCCCAAGTATGCAAATTTATTTTATGGTCATTGTTTTTATTGTAGTAACTTTGGACATAAGGCTGCAGATTGCAGGGATTATAAAAGAAATGTTCAAGAAAGAAGTGCCTATGTGGTCGTACGTAACATTGAGTGTTACAAATTTCATAACTATGGACACATAGCCAGTGATTGTAGAATCATGATCGATACTTCCATGAAAGAGAATACGGATATCAGATATAAGAAAGTATGGATAAGAAAAAAAGAACAGGTGAACAAATACCAGGTACCAAAGATCGCAATATTGGCAATAAAACGAGATGAAGAAAATTCTACAAAGAAAAATAAATATGTCAAATACAGAAAGGTTTGGAAAATAACTGAAAGAAATGAAGGACAAGTAAATAAGGAAAAATTTCAAGAGATTGTAGTTTTAGGCCTTGTAGTGAAATATGAATCTACAAACAGAAAGAAAGAAGTCAGATATCAAAGAGATAATGAATCTACCAATGAAGATGATGATGAATCTACCAAGGAAGATGATGATGAATACACATTAGAGCAGGAATTGGTCTGAGCCATCCGGCTTAGAGACTCCCAAGTAATATGAATATTAGACAGGGGGAGTCTATGCGATAGTTGTGACAGAGAAAAGAACCATCCTTCGAGCAACTTGCAGAGTTTGAGAAAATATATTCAGAGCAATCAGTTAGCAAAAGTAGAGTTTGATAGATTAATCAAGACTTCATGATAGTATAGTGATAAATGGGTCAGCATTATGGACAGTTGCGCAAGTAGAGTCTTGGACAGTATGGACAGAGATGGATTCATAAGAACACTTAACAGGTTTGGACAAATATATGATAGTGGACGAGAGCATGGATTCATAGATTGGTTCAGAGAGTGGTTCAGAGACAAAGTAACATTATCATAATGGATGATAATTACACAGGAAATGGATCGAACGATTCTAATGGATTCCAAATTGATAGATAGTTTTTTGGACACATACTGGAGGTAATATTTTATTAATTGAAATTTATGTTGATGATATTGTTTTGGAAGTACTAATGGAAGGTTAAGCTAGAAATTTGCAAAGGATATGCAGAATGAATTTGAAATGTCATTACTTGGAGAACTATCCTTCCTTTTGGGTCTTCAGATATGTCAAAGAAACCAAGGAATTTTTATTTCCCAAACTAAGTATATCATATAAATGTTAAAGAGGTTCGGAATGGAAGATTGCAAACCAGTTACCAATCCTATGCAAACCAGTTGCAAGTTGAGAAAAGATGATGATTCAAAGTCTACATACTAGAGGTAATACAGGTCAATGATTGGTATCTTACTATATGTGACAACATCCATACCAGATGCAATGCAGGCAGTTGGACAAGTTGCTCAATTTCAAGAAACACCAAAGGAATCCCATGTATTAGCAATGAAGACGATTTTCAGGTATCTCAAAGGAACATAAGAGTTTGGATTATGGTATCCAAAATGAAAGGATCTATCACTTATTACCTACACAAATGCATATTGGGCAGGTTTCATTGATGACCGACGAAGCATCAGTGGAGAAGCATTCTACTTGGGTGAGTCTTTAGTATCTTGGATAAGAAAGAAACAATCATCAATATCCTTATCTACAGCCGAGGTAGAGTATATTGTAGAAACAAGATGTTGTACACGGGTTCTATGGATGAAACAAAGTTTGACAGATATACAGGTTGAGTATGATGAGCCCATTCCAATATATTGTGATAATACAAGCACCATCAGTATCTCAAAAAACTCGGTGATGCACTCCAAGAAGAAACACATTCCAATCAAGTATCACTTTCTATAGGAACATGTTGCAGAGAATAACATCAGAGTTGAATATGTGGGAAAAAAAGAACAAGTGGCATACATCTTTACAAAACTGCTTCCACGAGAAACCCTTGAGTATATTCTCCAAAGACTAGGAGTAATTTCTACTCCAAAATGAATGCTTTTGAATGCTTATCTTATATGTCTTATATGTACACGAGGAAGAACCATAAATAGGACAAAGGGGCAGATATTTATTAGATGCAAAGGTAAATTCTTGTAGAGAGAGCATAGAGGCATGTTTCGAAGGGGAGCGATTGTCACAAGAGAAGAATGAGTGAAATGACTTCAGAGTGATACCCATTGTCAAAGGGGGGTATATTATTCATATGAAGGGAAAGAGAGTAATGAGAGGCTTATAAACACAAAGAAAAATCAAAGGCACGTAGATAGGGGGATCATCCCTAAGGAGAGTTCAGTCAGGGAGAGAAACCCCAAAGGGAGATACCCTTTGCCATTGATTTCAAAGGGGGAGAGATAGAAACATTGATGAAGAGTATAAGCATGAATGTTATCATGGCTAAGTGTTGCCATCAATGCCAAAGGGAGATATTGCCAGACAATTGGCTTAGTTGGTATGGATTGTTGTTTTTCATTGATGTCAACTATTGGAGAGTGATATTGTATATTGATGTCAACCCTTGGAGAAATTCCTTTAGTGAATTTCGGTAGCACAAAGGTTTGGGTAATGGACCCAAGTCTGTTTAATGAATAATAGTATGTGTTTTAATATATTTTAAGGTAAGACTATTATATATGGATAGTACATGTCATTCCATTTTCGGTGGTATGTGGAACGTCACATAACTCCTCATGGTTAGAGAGTTATGGCCATGAGAAGTTGGAGAACCGAAGTTTGTTTGATGGATAATGGTATGAGTTTTGATATATTTCAAGGAAAAACCATTATATATGGATAGTACATGTCATGCCATTTCTGGTGGTATGTGGAATGTCACATAACTCCTCACATTTTTAGAGTTATGGCCTTACAAATTTGGAGGACCCTCATATGTTGGCTTGAAGCCCCAAAAGGTCAAAGAAGTCAAAGAGCTTGCAAAAAAGAAATTATTATTTAAATTATAAAGTAAAGTGACAAAGTCAAGAAGGATTATTTAAATAATAAAGTTAAGTGAAAAAATTAAAGAAGATTATTTAAATGATAAAGTGAGGTGAC
Organism: Picea engelmannii; assembly: GCA_009831015.1. NCBI lineage: Eukaryota > Viridiplantae > Streptophyta > Pinopsida > Pinales > Pinaceae > Picea > Picea engelmannii. The sequence goes on from ML781398.1 coordinate 171,877, forward strand.
AAAGTCAAGGAGGAATATTTAAATGATAAAGTAATGGAGAACTTTCTAATTACGAAAAGTGGTTAACCCTAAAAATGAGGAAAATAGTTTAAGTGACCTAGAAATGGGTTAAGTGACCTAGAAGATGATTCTAAGGAAGATATTTGGAGAGTATAAATAAGAGGCAAGGCTCTCTCATTTTATATCACACTTGAGCATATTGAATATCTATAGGTGACCGAGGTAACCAAAGGATATCTAAACTGAATTTTAGAGGGAAGATGAAGAAAACAAGGTCGGAATTCGAGGGAGTATAAATTCTTTTGATGATACTTTCTAAGGTATGTTATTTACAGGCCATCTCACCATTTTCGCAATAACTTTGTTTCTAGAATGATTCAGACCGTGAAATTTATAATTCATTGAGGAAACATATCCAAGTATATGTGGTAAACAATTCAGCTTGTGGGTCGTTGTACTTTTGAAGTTACACTCCATGGAAAATAGGGTTTGTGGGTAGTCCTGAAACTAGTCTAAAACAGGTGTTTCGGGTAAAAACGTCATAACGTCTTCATAAAATATCCAAATTAAGTAAGACCAAATGTGTTGGTTAGAGTATGGTATGTAGTATTATGTGTAACATTTTTAGATCCATTCAAAAAATGTTATGTGCGGGGCACGCTCTACCAGGTCTCTCTCTAGAATAAGACAGAATTAAGAAAGGTATGTCATTTTTCCTATAACTCCTTTTCTGAGAGGTTCCAAGTAGTGACACCTAGAGGAATTGTATAAAACACACTGAAGAGCACTGTGTATCATTTTCAGATTTTTATTCATTACTAGTACATATTTATGATTATTTCAATTTAGGGTTGTTGACTAATCCAAAACTAGTCATGTGAGACTAAAGAAAAGTTTGATGAAAATGCTAATCTCTTTTTGTTAAAGTTAGGGAAGGTTTGCAGGTATGTGATCATATAAACCAGGTCTATTACATAGTTACAAATCATATTTGGATGATGAAATTGATGAGGGATTTTGGTTGAGGTACATGTTGGGTACATGGTTGAGACAAGTAGTTGATGAGTAGGAACATACATGAGGTGTATAGTTGATGATGTTTGTACATATTGACCAGTCGTAATAGATGAGTAGTTGATACATTATTGGTACATACTTGGTACATGGTTGGAGGCACTTGTTAGTAGTATTTTTGACACATGGTTTATGGATGATGTAACATACTTATATTGGTATACTATTAGAAGCACATATTGATCTTGGTGATGATTATGAGTTCTTGGGTTATGGTTGGATGATGCACATCTTTGAGAGTTGTATTGGTGATTGATAATGGTGAGTAGATAATATTTGGTTGATAATATTGATGAGATGGGTTATTGTGATAGGTTGTTTCGACAGGTTATTGGTACAGTTTTGGTGCATGGTTGATGCACTTGTTCATGGTATAGGTTTTGTACAAGTTTGGTTCATGGTTGATGCACTTGTTCATGGTACAGGTTTTGTAAAGGTTGGTGCATGGTTGATGAACATGTTTATGGTATAGGTTGACATACAGGTTGGTGCATGGTTGATTCACTTGTTTATGGTACATGATGATTACAGGTTGATTGGTACATGTTTACATCAGTATATCTCACAGTGATAGTGTGACTATGGTTCCATCATTCTACTTATACATCAGGGAGGTTGGACGGGGTAAGGACAGGTGGTTGTAGCCACCTTCTGGTTGTATTCAGAGAAAATAAGGGGTTGTAGCCTCCTTTTGGTTGTAGTTAGATAATTGTGGAGTTGGATCTTCCCTCATGTTGTAGCCTGAGAAACTAGGGGGTTGGAGCCTCCATCCAGTTGTAGCTGGAAAAAAAAGGAAATTGGCGCTTCCAATGAATGTAATTCTTCAAGACATATAAGAAAAATCATTCTGTGGTTTTCTCCCTCTTTGTGTTTCCACGCAAAACATTGGTGTACTATGTATGATTGTTCATTTTTTCATTTCTTATTTACTCTGCATTTATTGGATGATAATGATACATTGATATAAGACTTGGATTATATGGTTAAAAAGGATTAAATTGATCTATTACTGATTCACCTCCTCTCTCAGTAATCCAATTGTAATAAAGGTTGATATTAATAAATAAGGCCTAGTAATAAGGAAAATAAGTGAAATGTAAGAATACCTAATAGACGCTTCTACTTCTAGAAATATGTTCCTCTATATTGTTCTTTTGAAATATATATTTAGTATAAATGGGAGTCAAGGGAATGAGAAGTATTTGTCTTGAGAATTATTGTAATAGAGCATTTCTCTTCTTGAGTTTGACCCCTCGAACAGAAAAGTGAACATTTCTCCCGTGTCAATAAAGGTATCATTTTGGTGTGTTATTCTCTATATTTTGTTGTTCCATTGGTAATTGATGTGATATTCATGTTTTTTCTCAATCTAAAATATCCAAGTGAATAACAGTGATATTCTATTAGGTTAAGGTAATGTTGTCTTATGAACCCCAAAACAATCTTGTTTTCCTACATATGATATGATGGTAGACTTGTGTGTAGCCTTATCCTTGGCTTGAATACGAGGAACAAATTATAGAACTTCCATAATATTTTGAGGATGTTTTAGGAAAATATCATTTTTGAATTCTTATTTTAATCCAACCATGTAATATTCTAACCAATGTTCATCAATTATGGTATACATCATTATGGCGAATACCTACAATTATAAATTATAATATTCAATATCACCAATGTCCTTGATTCTTGTCAATTGACTGAAGTAGTCTTATTCCCAAAATTTCCCATATTGTAATTATAAGTCTCTTGTAAATAAACCCAAAGTATAATCATAAGAATGGGGTTTCCTTTTAACTACCCATTGATACCATTGATATGGTTTTATCTCAAAGTTCAAAGTTTCTATGTGAATCCTTTTCTTATCATCCATAATATTATGGAGCTCAAAATATTTCTTTATTTGGTTCACCCGGGTAAAGACTTCCATTCCATAAAACTTATTTAATTCAACCTTGGGAAGGTTCACTCCTTTTAGGAACCATCCATAAGTAACTACACTATTGGAGTTAAATCCCCCTAGAAAATTCTTATTATTGGAAATTTTTTCAACCTGAATACTACACTTATTTTCATGAGTCCCTTCATAAAACTTATAAATTTTAGGGATCTTCCCATCTAATGATTCTATAATATTCTATTCCAATTGTTCCATATATCTTTGCATCAATTCCTTGTTGGAAAATTAGTTTGGACATTTGGTTTTCATTGATGTCAACCTTTGGAGAGTGATATTAGAGATTGATCCGAACCCTTAGAGAAGTATGGAAGCTGATGGTAAACTATATACTTTAATTTCCCTAAATTAAATTATCAACCATGGTAAGTAAACTTAGAGTTGTGACACAATATGACTCAAGGTAGGGAAATAATTAACTACTTATGATATTAACTGCTTAAAGAAGATGGTTTATCCTAGGGATCTATATTCAATTTACAATTCTATTTTTAGAAAAAGATTATAAACAAATTGAACTATGTTTGGACAGTCAACTTTATTTTAAATATAGAGAGGAATCTATGACTATGCACAGTGGTCTCAGTACTCTACGAAAGAAATTCTTGAATAGAAACAAGTTATCCTTCCTTAAAAACAAATATTCAAAGTGAACTCTATTCTTAAATCATATTTTGAAGAACCCGCGATTACTTTTATTCTATAGGAGATAAACCATATCATTACACTAATATTACTGATTGAAAGTAAACAACATCATCTAATTCATACTATCCTGCTGAAGAAGGAAGACAACATCATTTATGTCTACAATGGAAAATGATGACATCTAGATGTAGTGGTTGTGTCTACAATGACGAATTATATCACAATGACATATTAACACTATTGATAATTCAAATGGAGTGCCTGCAATACTCACTTCTATAGAGATATGTAAAGTAGAGATAAAACAATCTAAGGAAAACATCGCTATTAAAGAAATATCAATTGATTAAATACATATCCTTGTAATTAACATAATCTATAAACATTATTTGAAAGAGATTTGAAATTAGAAATTGTCCTACCACACTAAGGTTAACACAAAGATACACATAGATAATAATCTATGCAACCCTGCATGGATTAATATACACCAGAGTTAAATAAATCATAGATGACCGTTATGTACACTTTCTAGATGACTAGTCTGCAAAGTAAATACAACTTATGTGAATGAGAAAATAAATATATGTGTATATAAATAGTGAGCATGTATATGGCAATGAAACTTTTCCTAAGTAAATGACCTGCATAAGAGAGTTATACATAAGAGAATGCACATGTAGATGTATAGATATGGAAAATTACAAATAACTTGCAAGCCATATAAGGAAACACAATTTAAATAAACAACCTTCACAAGAGATTTAAATATGAAAATATGGCTATACAAAAAATTAACAAAACACACAGACTGTTGGTGGGCCCCCCAGGTAGTCGTGGTACTACTACAGCTTAAGAAACAAACATGATCTCAGTGAATCATATTGTATTAATATCATAATTGAGTTATAGAGGTAAATTCAATACAATAGCTATATTATCATGATTGTTCTCATCCTCAGAGACTTCCAGTATTTATAGAGTTTAGATACAACTCATAGGTCAACCACTGAAAGGGTCGACACTCTCCTACAAAAAAAATTCATTACGAGATAGTAATAAACAACAACTTCTAGCAACTTACTTCTCTTAAAATAGAGGTTGAACTCAACTATTTGAATCAAAATGTAATGAGACCCATAGCTGGAGGGTTCAAACAGGTATGAAACCCATGTTTCACATTCATTAGGAGATGCATGTCGATATACCAACCCACAAACTTATTGCGCTCCGAGTTTCGTATCGAGGGTCGGATTAAGGGTTGGATCGAGGGTTGGATCAAGGGTTGGATGACATTTTTGACCTATTTCAATTGAAATACAAATGTTAATGGATTTTTCTTATTCGATTAAGGATAAATCATCATAAAATAATCAAAATGAATACAACACATACCTTATGTTGATCCATAGAAAATTGATAGAAGAAACCTGACAATACTTTCAAAAAGGGATAATAGAGGTATGGACTATATGATTCCCATGTTCAAAAAGAGACTTGGATCAAGGAGAAAATGGTCAAAACATGGAGTCATCATAATCCCTAGAGATCTGGACAAGATCATTGGACAGTTGGTTGTCATGTTAGAGATATACCATTGATATTGACACATTGTTAATGTATACACTTGGTATATGGTAGCACATGGATATGATTAATCTATTGGCGATGATGGTACATGGTTGAGGTAAACCATTGGTATTACTTCTATAACATATATTATGGTACATGGTGTATGACCTGATATGGTATATCATTGATAAAATGGTACAGGTTTAGTGCATGGTTGATGCAATTTTTATGGTACAGATCATGGTATAGGTTGATGTACAAGTTAATGTGCATGGTTTGGCACATGGTATGGTACAGGTGTTGAGGTGCATGGTACAGGTTGGTACATGGTATGGTACATGCACACATCTTGTGATGGTATGTTGGCGACTTTGATACCTGCTTCGTATAGGCATGTATTGGTGATGGTGGAATAAAGACATGAAGGTCAGTATAATTGCAGGTAATACTATCATAGATGGATAATGTGCATCATTCCATTTCCAATGATATATGGTATGCAATGTAGTTCCTCACAGTTGAGCAGATATGGATTTGTGAAGTTGGAGGACCCTCAAGAATATTCTATAAGCCTCTAGAAGGTCATAAAGAATCTTGAATAGTCAAAGTGGTTGCAACAAGGGATTAATTATTGAAATATTAATTCATTATTGAAAAATATTAATTAATTATTGCAGGGATAATTAATTATTAATATTGGTTTTCATTGATGTCAAGTATTGAAAAAAGTTGCATGTCAAAGTAAAGTGGCAGTAAAAAGAAGATAATTAATTATTTCATGGATAATTAAAGTGTAAACATAAGATAACATGTTAAGAACCAAACATCAATATAGCATGGAAAAACCTCAGGAAAAGTACTCAACGCCTTGAAACAGAGATAATTTCAGATAATAAGCCTCTTCGAGGGGGCAACCTCCTTTTACCCCACTTAAATGTTCAAGTACAAGA
>ML781398.1:181895-202388 GCA_009831015.1 Picea engelmannii
ATTTATTTTGTTCTATCTCCCAAGTTTCGGCCCTTCTGGGTATGAAACTTTCTTTTAGGTAGTTCTCTGATATTTCTTCTCTGCAATTCCACAGTTCTGATCAAAATTGGATGTGCCAAGTGGAATTTACGGTAACTTCCTCACAACTTGTCGATTTTTGGCCTTTCCAGGAGATCTCCCTTGTATAGAATTCCCTGCACAAAATAATTGATATAAAATTTTGAACCTCACCCCCAACATACTACAGACTGTCCGCGATCCAATGCAACCAGTCCCACTCAATTTGGATACTTGAGCAAGAAGTTATGCTTGTTTTACCTGGAACACCTTCTTGATACTAGTCAATAGGACTAGTCAGATACCCTATCTTACACAAGGTGTATCTACAAATTTGAGATGACCCAGAAGCTTAAATTTTTACCAAAGATACCTTACTAATTTTTGTAAATTTCCTCTGGATTTCAGTCTGAAACGTTACAGAAATTTTTTTATAGCGACAATTCCGCAATGAATCATTTCAGGATGATTCCAGAACCCTATATTGTACAGGATGTATCTCCGAAAGTATAAGGCCTCAGGAGCTGAATTTTGAACCCAATGTACCTTGATCCGTCCACTAAATACCCTCCAAGAGGTTCCTTTTGAGACATTGTAGAAAAAAAATTATAGCGAAAATTCCACGATGTCTCAGATGTAGCAAAGAAACCCCAATACCTTGAGCTCTGATACCATATGTTAAGAACCAAACATCAATATAGCATGGAAAAACCTCAGGAAAAGTACTCAATGCCTTGAAACAGAGATAATTTCAGATAATAAGCCTCTTCGAGGGGGAAACCTCTTTTTACCCCACTTAAATGTTCAAGTACAAGATGATTCAAAATGAAAATGTCTCCTTGGTATATATAGGAGACTATGAGGTATAATTACAACTACTGGCCTAAAGCCGACATAAATAAAATAACATTACTAATCTAATATGCCCCAATTAAGGGGTAATGAGTCAATATTAGGGATTAACATAACAAGATGCATGTGAGTTCCATGTGAGTTGCATGCCATCATGAGTTGCATAGTAGTTGCATGTCATTAATAAATTTCTCTTTATAACAAAGAGAAGACTCCATTGAAAATAACTTCTCTGTATTCACTTATGAGAACACGGGATGTAGATATGAGGCAGTGATTCAAACACGGAGAAGTCAAATGACGTAAGGAGTTTTCAGAAGATGAGAGTACGGGGAAGGGTTTTCATATAGGAATTCCTTGAGAATATCTGTGAGTTTCAGGACAAAAAGTGAGGACATCTGGGACCTACAATGAGGAAAATCATGAATAACTGCGGGAAAATAGTGCACACAGTCACAGACCTATGAGGAAAAATCCAAGAAGATCAGGGATATGGAACTTAGTTTAGTTTTAGAGTAAAGGTATGTCTTCCTGAGTGTGTCAAGGTGTTATTATGAAGAAATCATAAACAAGTATGTCTTAGTGAGTTATGAGCACTTGATTTCAATAAATATTTTGTAGATTTTGGTATGAGGTATGTGTGGTTGCAATATTGATGAGATATTGATATCATTACAAAAATAGAGGTATCAGGAGAAAAAAACAACAACATGTTATCAGTTATAGCAGTAGAGGTAGTGACAAGGTTGTCTATATTTATATTTCAGAGAGGTTGGATGGAGAAAGGAAAGGGGGTTGTAGCCTCCTTTCGGTTGGAGCCAAAAAATTAGAGAGTTGGAAATTCCTTCAGGTTGCAGCATGTAAATAGGAAGTTGGTTCTTCCAATGAATGTACTCTTTGACAAATAAGAAATGCATTCCATGGTTTTTTCCCGCAATGGATTTCCACGTAAAACTTCAGTGTAATGTGTTTATGTGTTGTTTATGCATTTATTTATGGTATTGATGCTATATTGAATGTTGATTGAATATCATTGAAGATTTATATTGTGGTTAAATAAATTAAATTACTGGTATTGATCCCCCCCCCTTCTCAGTATTCCATCATTCCTTATTTTCTTCCATCTTTATTTCCATTAGTTCCTTAATTCCATCCATCCTTTTTCCCATTCTTATTTGAGTATTTATCAAATCAACATTTTTCACTGACCTATCATTCAATTTTTTGTTTTGTCTGGTCTAATTTGGATAGTTGGTTATGTATATCCTCATTTTCTTCATGAGTCATGAAGGAGCTTTCTAGAAGTTTAATTGGTGAAGTAAAATTTGGATCTTTCTTTGGAGCCATGGAAAACATTATTGGGTCCTAAGTTCAAGGGAGTGTTAGGTTTTATATCTCTATGATATACATGTATAATCCAACAATAGTACTCAACCAAATATCTCAAGGAACTAACTAAGGAGGCTCAACCATACTTTTGGCCATACTACCCAACTACCCAGGTACTAGAGAGCAGTATTCTCGAGTGTTGGTCTTGGTGTACTATAACAACAAGATGGAAAAATAGATTATCTAAGGATGATTTTAGGTATACCTAGGGGACTTCCTATATACCTAATGGTACATGGAAATGATATTCTATCTACATGAACAATATAATGAGGTACTAATTGAAGGGGTACCAACTAGGTGAAACAATGTCTTTCCAACCATGTGAAATCATGTCTATTTCATTCTTATATTCTTTCCCAATTTCATTTTTACCCACTTAATGACAAATCTTATGTTATTTACAGATTCCAAAACATGTCTCTATTTTTTTTAATGAGCTTGATAACCAAGTAAAATCCTCTTAAAATCACCAAAAAATAACTTGAGAAAAATCCCTAACTTCCACAAGAAATATATCATAAAATATAATGATTCAAATTTATTTATTTTTCCAAATGTACTTCATTGTGTCAACTAATGACTCTGAAATTTTCAAAGTCCAAAACTTCACTAAACATAATTACAGTGAAAATGCCAAGATAACTGATTTTAGGATTAGTAACAAACCTTATATTCCATGGACTATAGATATGAAATTATAGATAACTAGAAACTTAAATTTTGACCACCTGTGCTATGAAATTTCTACTCATTCTCAAGAAAATTTCACCATCTACAACTTCCCATAAAAAAATGTTATAGAATAAATTTCAATATAATTGGTTTAAAGTTTATTTCAAGATGAGTCAAAAACCCTATCTTCCATAGGATATATCTCTAAATTTATAATAAAACATAAATTGAAATATTTACCATATGTATTGTGATATGTATCCTAAGTAAACTCCAAATTTTTCTATTTGAATCTTCCCAGAAAAAATGTATAGAAAACATTCCAAGATGATTCGCTTGAAGTAAAAAAAACCTCGAATTGACACTCTTGATACCAAATGTTGAGAACCAAGCAAATTTAAAATATTTTTTACCAGATCCATTTCTATGAGATTAGTCTGTTAACTGGAGTTGAATAGAGAATCTATCTTGGTATTGTTTACCTGAATCTTGATGTGGAAGAGATTGGTCATCTCCTTCTCTTCCTTGTGATGAAGGATACTTAGCTTCACCTCCTTCTGCACAGATGTGCATACAATATTTTCATCCACATCCAAGCTGCTTTCAACCTGATTTCTCAAATCTATGGCTAGAAGGTTATTTTCTTTCTGTCCTTCTTGTGATTCTTTGGGTTTATCTTTGGATGTAGTTTTTATCATTTTTATTCGTTGCAGCCATAAATGTTGCAATGATTGCAATGGTTGTTGGGATATTTGCACAAGTGTGTATTCATTTTGTCTTCTTGTCTTTTCCTCCTTTCTACTTCTTCTTTGCCTTGATGGAATCTTATTGATGATCCTTTTGCTTCGAGCCACTTGGTTTCCCCTTATTTTGGCCTATATTTTCTAGGCATTGTGGCTATACACACACCTCGTCCATTTTTATTGGTTTGAAGATCATTACCTAATTTAGTAGATGATTGTGTAAACCCCCTTGTATACTTGAGGATTACATCTGGGTTCTTCGGAGAGATACCCATCATGATGGATATATTTCTGAAATCAGTGGTGTACTCATATACACTCTACCCATGTCTCTACATGAAGTAGTGCCATCGGATCCACTAGTCCTCTACGTACCCAATAGGGTATAATTGGGACTTGATGAGGGTTTTGAATTCTTCCCACCTACTTACTGGTAGATCAACCTCTAGACTAAGTGTTTCAGTATGAATTTCCCACCAGGCTAGATCATGACCCTCTAACTTCAATATAGAAAATGAAATATTCTACTCTTCATCTATATGGTGAATGATAAAATAAACTTCTAGTTGTTCCAATCGATTATTCAATTTTAATGCATCGATATAACTTTAGTATGACTTTATGTCCACTTCCACTTCGATTTTGAATAGGGACTTTGAAGAGTTCATGACACTTGAACTTGGATGATTTTCCTCATATTATTTCCATAAATACTTTATTGAGTCTTCTTGATATCTCAATTTCCCCTTCAATCTAATATCTGATTTATAGCCTCCATCGCCTCCAAATGGTTCAATCTTGCTTGCTAGAGTTTCCATGATAAGGTTCATATCTTGAGGGTTATTGTGAACATAATCGTCTTCCATGGCTAGTGTTTTTGAATCCTGCAACTTCACAAAAATACTCAAGAGAAAAACCTTCTCTTATACTAATATGAATTGTAAACTACCATGGATATTCCACTGGAATAGTTCGTCACAAGAGATCTAATAAATAACTAAAATCTTTAATATTAAGGTTATTTTTCCTTTAGATCTCAAACTCTTGATTACTGGTTTTCTTCTTAAAAAAAGTATGAAATAGTTCAAATGAAAAAAATAGAGAACAAAAATAAATACACACAAGATATGACCAGGGAAACCCAATATGGGACAAAACCAATATAAAAGGTGAGGTCTCTCTAATCTATTTTCTCTAGTATAGAAATGATGCAAGTACAAAGAAAGAGGTATTCTCTATGGAGTTTCCTTTGAATTGTGGCATGTATGGCTACTACATAATCTCTCCTCCTATATTATTCTCACATAATACCACTCTCATATTTGTTTCTCCACTATGGAATAATATAAAATGCAAAATAATGGAACCCCTTCTCCTCCTAGTGGCCCAATATTTAACAAATCCCAATAGCCATATAGGGGTAGGTTTTTGACTTCCTCAACCCTCAATTGTGATAAGGTTTTTAAACTTATAGAACATTCTTGAAATTACATACATGTATATCCCCATATGCATTAGGATTGGGGCTGGATGTGGCATCCTCTCATACTATGGTGGTCAACAAGATAAACCATCTTGCGGGAGGAATGACATTTTCATACAAAGTCTGATTAATGCACAGTCTACACCAATCGAATGATATTGGTATGTATAACACCATCAAGTGGGTTTACACAATATCTAGACACAAAAACCACAAAGGAAATTGTTATACACTATTTTTTCCCACTTTGCTAAGTGTTGTAAGTGTCACACTTCACTTTTCTAAGTGTCATAAGTTTCACACTTCACTCTGCTCAGTGTTGCAAGTGTCACAAATTCCATGCTACATTATGCTAAGTGTAATACCTTACTTTTGTTATTTTCTTAAGTGTATCCACCTTGATGCCATGCAATAACGATCCATTACATCCCATTGATCATCAAGAAGAAGACTACACCTTTAAAACCCTGCAAATCTGACCTTTGTCACTCAATCCTAAATTTTATTTACCATGGAAACCCCCTTCCCTACTCCGGGGGAGAATCCATGTCCTATTCCATTGGTATGGGAGCATCTTGGATTCCCTGTACACCACTCTAGGGGAGTTTCCATGCAAATATGGAAAAATCCCATGAATCTAGGGGCAATTTTCAAGGAAGTTCTGGTTGGTTCTGGGTTTATTTTCTTGGTTTCATCCAGATATGATTCAAGAAGTATTCCATCCTATATTGGAGAAAGTATAACCATAAATATAACTCTAATCCAAACCTAATCCATCTTATCCTCAACTACAATCCTAGTTTATCCTAGTGTTTATCCCTTTTTTCATCTATATAACTAGGTCATTTCAGAGTGAGAGGGGGGATGGAAGTGAAGCATATCAAACTTATGATCTTGTCAAGGAGAGACAAACCTTTGTGAAGGATCTGATTTGGATTCATGTTCAAGCGTTGAAGAAAGAAGCTTGTAGAATCGCAACATCATCAAGTTGTAAACTTCTTTCTTTTCACTGAATATAAGAACTTGACCTATTTCTCTTATACTTTATTGTTCATTTCCTATCTATTTGATTACTTGGAGTAAGTTATCAGTAGGTAGGTTTGATATTACCTAATAATATATAGTAGTAGGAGAATATTTCTCTATTCTTTTAGGTTTGAATTCGTGAGAGATTTGCTTGGATTGGAGCTCAACCATTGGAGCAGCAAGGACAAACATCATAATTTAGGTGCATATACCTTATCTCCTTCTCCCTCAAACATCCCGCAATAAAATATAATAGTTAGTTAGGAGGATGTTAATGTCTACTTTTTATAGGTTGTATCACTTGTAGGAAACCCAAGTGAGGGGAACTCATCCTATCCATAAGGGGATAAATGTCACCATAGTGAATTGGTGACCATACTAGGGAGAACTATATAGTTATTTAATTTTTCTACACTTTTCTTCTTTTTCTTTGGTACCCTCCTCATTAAATCCATTACTTTTTCTGATATTTTTCCAAATTTGAGCCTTCAGGACATCTGCAGAGCATCCATTACCCCTTTTATACACCATGATTAAGGTGGATATCAGTGGCCACCCATCTATTCCACTGGCTCAAAAAACAGTTTTCCACCTTTGCAGGTTTTCGACAGTTTTTCGGGTTCCAAACATTCAGGGCCGTTTTGAGGCCCTAAAGGACATTTTTTGGGGATTTGGGGCCCAAGTGACTACCAAAGGCACTAACATCGGCCAGTCAAAAAATTTTCTTCTTGGTTATACCTTTCAAATGAGCTATCGTGCGCCTAAAACAAAGATCATTTGAAAAAGTTACGACCCTGGGAAGTTGATGTACTAACTTACCCAAACGGGGCCCACATGACTTTTGGCACTTCATCTCCTAGGGTTAGGTTTTTAGATGTCTAGGGTTTTTGACATTCCTTTTTATTGTAAAAGGCCTTTAGATCCTCATTGTAATGATCTTCTTGCGAATGAGGGAAGCTGTCACATCTCTTCTCAGAGATAAGCCACCACCATTCCAACAAGCTTGTTTTCCACTGCATTTTACAGTTTCATCTTATTTCCTTAATGAATAGAAAACCATTTTTACTGTATCTTTGTTATTTTGTGCTAAGAATATTTTAATAATATGTATTCATTTCATTCTCCTCATAAAATATGGATCAGTGGTATCAGAGTGATCTGCTACTTATCGTCTTAATGCATGTCCCCAATGAGGTCAGGGTACAAAGAATTAGGTCTCGAGCTTGCTTCTCTTGAGGACAAAATATATCGCATGCCCAAGCGACCTCTCATGGAAGGAGAAAATAAATATTACGGGATAGGGAATCCTTTCAAAAAAATTCTTGAGGAATCCCTCACACAACAGAGGAATGAGATGATGGATAGTTTTACACAAATCCTTCGGCAGCCACAAACAGGCGACACATCTTCCTCAAGCAGAGGTGACGCCCCCTTCAAGGTAAAAATCAAATTCAATATTCCTATATTTGAAGGTTAGATAGATGCAGATGTTTTAGACAAGTGGTTGAATCTAATAGAAGGTTATTTTTCTATCCATAACTTTTTCAGTAGATAAAAGATTACTTTTTAACTCCTCAAAGTCATTCCCCATGTCAAAGATTGGTGGGAAACTTTCTGTGAGAAAAAGGAAACAGAGGAACCCTCATTATTTACAGTCACGGCCACCTGGGAATCCTTTAGGGATGTTATTAAGGAGAAATATAACCCTATCGGAAGTTATGATGACTTGTATACCAAATGGACCACACTGCGACAAGAAAGAGACCAAGCAGTGCCAGAGTTCACAAATATCTTCCATACATTTCGCACCAAAATGGGTATCAAAGATTCAGAGAGAAATCTAGTGCTCAAGTATCACAGTGCTTTGCATAGATACATCTAGAACGAAATGGAATTTTTGGACATCTCATCCTTGGGCACGACCTACCGATATGCCTTCAAAATCGAGAAGAATCTCAAACAAAAGACATGGAAATTTGGGCCTGGGAACCCTTCACAGCAAAAGCCAAGAAAAGGTGGCCCCAACCCACAAAACAAAGGATAGAGAAAATATGGACAGTATCAAGACAACCAGTCCAAGCCGCAAGAAAAGAAGGATAGTGGAAAGACAAAGAAAGATACCGGGAAGTGGTGTGACTTCCATAAGATCCCTTGGCATAACAATGAAGAGTGACGCTCAAAGCAGTCACTGGTGGTCGAAGTGAAATCCTCTAAATTAGATGTAGGTTCTGACTCTATTTCAGAACCAGAAAGGGGAAGATTGATCATTGACACAAAACCCAGTGCCACTGTTGCTACCACCAAGCTCCAACCTTGTGAACCAGATGAGGCATAGGAAGGAGAGCATCTCATCCATTCACAAATGTGGGTAAAAGGAACGATGATACACTTCATCATTGATAGTGGTATCCAAAATAACCTCATCTTAGTAGAGGTTGTCAAGATGATGGCCCTACCGACAACACCACACCCACAAACCTACAGCATTGGATGGCTCCACGAAGGAAGTGATCTCTGCGTCAGCCAACAATGTCAATTTTCTTATGAAATCAAGCTCTTAAAAGATGAGGTATTGTGTGATGTTTCTCCTCTTGAAGTTTGTAATGTTCATTTGGGCCAAATGTATTTATGGAAACGTCATGTTGTATATGAATCTAGGCCTCGTAGTGTTATTATTACTTTGAATAGGAAATTGTACAGGATACCCGAGGAAATCCCTCCTAGTGTTATTTCCTTGATATCTTCCAAGCAATGCAAGAAGGTCATCTCTCAGAATGAGAAATTTGTCTTTTTCGTCATTTTCTCTCAGAGTGAGAGAAATATCACAACCACATCCACAACCTCTGCGACCAATCTCTCCACACAACAGAAGAAAGTGGATAAGGTTGTGGAAGAATACTCAGATATATTCTCCTCTCCTACTGGGGTAACTCTGTACTGATAGGTCAAGCATCCCATTGATTTGACCACAAGCACACTGCTACCCAATAGAAAATTCTACCACCTCTCTCTGTTAGAAAATGAGGAGATCAATAGGTGGATCCAAGAACTTCTCCACAAGGTGCAGATCCATCCCATCTCATCACCTTGTGGGAGCCCAATCTTGTTGGTATAGAATAAAGATGGGACCTGGCAACTCTGCATTGATTATTGGGCCCTGAATAAAATCACAGTCTAAAACTAGTACCCGATTCTCCAAATTGACGACCTCCATGATCAACTCATGGGGTCCAAATAATTTAGTAATATTGATCTAAAGTCTGTCTACCACCAGGTCCCAATAGAATAGACAAATGTATGGAAGACTACCTTCAATTCAAAAGAAAGTATTTTTGAATGGTTGGTCATGCCCTTTGGTTTGACCAATGCTCGACCAACTTTTATGAGCATGATGGAAGATATCTTACGACCTTTCACCAATACTTTTGTAGTGTTGTATCTAGATGACATCGTCATATACAAAAAGAGTTGGGTGGAACGCTTGCAACATATTTAACAGGTTTTGCACACCCTGCGACAACACAAACTATATGCAAACGTGTAAAAATGCTCCTTCGGCATGGACATGGTCCATTACATATGCTACATATTTGATCAACATGGTGTGCATGTGGATCTAGCCAATATCCAAATCATCCATATTTGGCCAGCCCCAACCACACTCACTGAACTTCGGAGCTTCTTGGGCCTCACCATTTTCTATTGCAGGTTCGTACTAGTATTCTCTCATATTGCATGGACCCACAACCAAGTAACCAGGGGTGGCGGTAATGAAATATTTGTGTGGGGCCTGTCCCAACAACAAGCCTTAGATGACTTGAAGAATCATTTGTGCTCATCCCTGGTACTTTGATTATTGGACCTCCAACATCCCTTTGAGATCGAGATAGATGCTTCAGACTATGTTGTGGGCATCATTCTCACTCAACACGGCCACCCCGTGGCATATCATAGTGAGACACTATCATATGTTGTCCATAATTACCCTACTTACGAAAACTAAATGTACTCCATTTTGCAAGCCTGCCTCTAGTGGAGACATTACATTCTTAGGAAGGAGACATGCATCCACACTAATCACAAGCCACTATAGTTCATGCAGACCCAAGGAAAATTGCAGAATGACTGCCATTAGAAGTGGTCAACATACTTATAACAGTTCCACCTCAACATCAAGTATAAAACAAGAAGTAACAAATGAGTTTCTGACTCCCTCATATGAACTCCTGTCACGACACTCACCATGGTGCTAGACTCTTATGATCACGAGACCACTAAATAGCCCCACCTCTACGAGACAGACCTTGACTTCTCCACCACCTACCAAATGTCGGGCACCAAATCAGTGGTCACTAATTTCCATCTTTAGGATGAGTTGTTGTGTCATATGGGCCATCTCTACTTTCCATCAAGAAAGTGCACCAAGATGATTTGGCAAGCTCACTACAGTCGGGTGGAAGGACACTTTGGCATTGAAAAGACAGTGGCAATTTTGCAAATACATTTCTACTGGCCAAAAATTTGACAGGATGTCGGCAAGTATATGAGTTCCTACAACACCTGCACTACCAAACTGACCACTAAGAAACAAGGCCTGCACACCCCTCTTGCTACTCCTAACAAGTCATGGGAATCCATCTCAATGGACTACATGTCGAGATTCCATTCCACGAAGAGGTGAAATGACTGTGTTTTTGTGTTTATTGATCGCTTTTCCAAGATGGTGATTCTAGCTGCCTGCAAAAAGAACATCACAACATAAGTCACTACCAAGATCTTCTTTGAACGAGTATGGGTACATTTTGGGATCCCACAAACCATTATCTTAGACCGTGACATTTGGTTCCTCAACTCATTCTGGTTGAGCCTCTAGTCACTGTTGGATACCAAGCTCACCAAATCCACTGCCTTCCACCCCCAAACATATGGCTAAACTAAGGTAGTCAATCGGATGGTCGCACATATCCTGCACATGTATAATTCAAAACACCCCCGCACATTGAATGAGAGTTTTATCTATGTCAAACATATATACAACTGATCCTTTCATAGCTCAACTGGCCACAACCCCTTTCAGGTGGGGTTTGGATTCCAACCATTGAGCCCCATGAATGTTGCACTACCCTAGTGACCACCTTAGTCAAATCATCCCCTGCTCCACTAGAAGCTGACAAATCCACTTGGTTAATTGAGTAGATCCAACACATCCGCCAACAGGTTCAAGATATTCTATAGAATTCTAATCCCAAGTACAAACAACGCCATGATCAACATTGGGTGCCACATAAGTTTCACGTGGGCGACAAAGTTTGGTTTCATTTGTAGAAAGAAAGCCTTACAGGGCCCCATCAGAATCTTCTCCCACTCTATTATGGGTCATACAACATCACCAAGGTTGTGGGTGATAATTATTTTTAGCTCAACATTTCCCCCTTCCTTGGTATGCATCCAGTCTTCAACATGGCTATCCTTTGGCCATATTTCCCACCATTATTGGACACCTCAAAGATAGTAGAGTAGATGGAACCAAAAGAGCACAACCCTAATTTCATGCAATAGGAATCCATTGATCAAATTATGGACACACAAATCAAGGGCACTCGACAACAAAGGATCCAACTTTATCAAGTTGTCAAAGCAGGGAAACTCTTGCACCGAGGCAAGTGGCTCACCCGGGGCCAAATTCCATAGAAATTTCCTCATCTGATGGGGGAAATCAATGCAATGGAGACCATTTCTTCCTAAGGAGGGAAGATTGATCCAGGTGGATATCGATGGCCACCCACCTATTCCACTAGCTCAAAAAACAATATCCCACCTTGGTAGTTTTTCGACAGTGTTTCAGGTTCCAAACTTCTGAGGTTGTTTTCAGGCCGTAAACGACGTTTTTTGGGGTATGTGTTAAATTATTTGCGTGAGTAGTAGTGTTTGAGGATATGCGCTAAGTGCGCAGGGGGGTTAAAGGAGGGGTTCAAGGGGGCATATCCCCCTGCACGGGGGTTAGGGGGTAGTGCCCCTGAAAAAAAAATTCTGCATGAGGAAACGTGACACCTGCCTCAGGAAATGTGTCATGTATTTAGGTGGTTTTTTGGCACATAGTTTTTGACAATCAATTTTCTATTTCCAGTTAAGGAATTAGGGTTTTGGACTAATCTAGGTCATTAGGTTAAGGTTTTGGATGACGTTGTCTCCTATATGTATTTTGTATTGTAAACATTGTAACAAAATGAATGAATATAGAATATGATGGTTTTTCTAGTTTGGGTTTCTAGGTGAAAAATCTCTGTGCAATGTTTGTATTTTCCATTGTATCTTTTCTGTTATTTTTTTTAATATCTATTTGCAGTAGAGATTGTACAAAGTTATAATTTACATTTGGGGCCCAAGTGAATGCCTTAGGAACTACCGTAGGCTATTCTAAAATTGTTCTTCTTGGTTAGACCTTTCCAACGGGCTATCATGTGCCTAAAATAGAGATCGTATGCAAAAGTTACGACCCAGGGAAGTTGATGTACTAACTTACCCAAATAGGGCTCACATGAATTTTGGCGCTTCATCTCCTAGGGTTAGGTTTTTGGATGTCTACGGTTTTTTACATTCCTTTTTATTTTAAAATTCCTTCATAGCCTGATTGTAACTATCTTCTTGTGAATGAGCGCAACCGTCACATATCTTCTCATAGATAAGTTGCTACCATTCCAACAAGCTTGTTTTCCACTGCATTTTTCAGTTTTAGCTTATTTCCTTATTGAATAGAAAACCATTTTTACTGTATCTCTGTTACTTTTCTTAAGAATCTTTTAATAATCTGTATTCATTTCGTTCTTCCAATAAAATCTAGATCAATGGTATCAGAGAGATCTACTCCTTGTTTTCTTAATGCATGTCCCCAACGAGGTCAGGGTATAAATAATTGGGTTTCGAGCTTGTTTCTCTTGAGGACAAAATATCTCACATGCCCAAGCGACCTATCATGGAAAGAGAAAATAAATATGACGGGACAAGATATCCTTTCAAAATGTTGCTTGAGGAATCCCTCATGCAATAGAGGAATGAGATGATGGATAGTTTCACAAAAATCCTTTGACGGTTACCAATAGGCGATGCATCTTCCTCAAGAGGAGGCACCAACCCCTTCAAGTTACAAATCAACTTCTATATTCCTATATTTGAAGGTCATATAGATGCAGATATTGTAGACAAGTGGTTGAATCTACTAGAAAGGTATTTTTTTGTCCATAAATTTTCGAATAGAGAAAATATTGCTTTTGCGCTCCTCAAAGTTGTTCCCCATGTCAAAGATTGGTGGAAAATTTACTCTGAGAAAAAGGAAATAGAGGAACCCTCATTATTTACAGTCACGACCACCTGGGAATCCTTAAGGGATGTTATTAAGGAACATTACTACCCTATCGAAATTTATGACGACTTGTATACCAAATGGACCACACTGCAGCAAGAAAGAGACCAAGAAGTGGCAGAGTTCAAAAATATATTCCATACCTTGTGCACCAAGATGGGTATCAAAGATTCAAAGAGAAATTTGGTTCTCAAGTATCAGATAGCTCTACATAGATGCATCCATACTTAAATGGAATTTATGTACATCTCTTCCTTGGACACAGCCTATCGATATGTTGTCAAAATCGAGCATAAGCTCAAACAAAAGACACGGAAATTTGGGCCTGGGAACCCCTCACAGCAAAATCCAGGAAAGGGTAGCCCCAACCCATAGGAAAAAGGAAAGAGAAAATATGGATAGTATCAAAACAACCAGTCCAAGCCGCAAGAAAATAAGGACATCATAAAGACAAAGAAAGATACCAAAACTTGGTTTGACTTCCATAAGAGTCCTTGGAATAACACTACTAACTTCTGCTCAAAGTAATCATTGGTGGCTGAAGTTAAAGCCTATGAATCAAATGTAGGTTCTGACTCTGAGTTAGAACCAGAAAGGGGAAGACATATCATTGATGCAGAACCTAGCACCATTGTTGCTACCACCAAGCTCCATCTTGGTGAGCCAGACGAGCCAAAGGAAGGAGAGCGTATCTTCCATTCAAAAATGTGGGTAAAAGGAACCCCACTACACTTCATTGTTGATAGAGGTATCCAGAAGAACCTCATCTCAACATATATTTTCAAACAGCTGGCCCTGCCGACAACGCCACACCCATAACCATACACCATTGGATGGCTCAACTAAGGAAGTGATCACTATGTCATCCAGCAGTACCGACTGTCATACAACATCAAGCCCTTCAAAGAAGAGGTATTGTGTGATGTTTCTCCTCTCAAAGTTTGTAATGTTCTTTTAGGGCAACCTTATTTATATTTGATCAAGGAGGTCGTCGATTCAGGGAATCACATACCAGTTCTCCCATATCACATGGGTCATCAACCAAGTAACTAGGGGTGGTGGTAAGGGAAAATTTGTGTGGGGCCCATCCCAACAACAAGCCTTTGATGATTTGAAGAAGTGTTTGTGTTCATCCCCGATACTTTCATTACCAGACCTATAACATCCCTTTTTGATCGAGACATATGATTCAAGCAATGTTGTGGGCGTTGTTCTCACTCAACATGGATGCCCCATGGCATATTATAGTGAGACACTATCAGATGATGTCCGTAAGTACCCTAATTATGAAAAAGAAATATACTCCATTGTGAAAGCATGTTGCTAGTGGAGACATTAAATTATTTGGAAGGAGACAATGATCCACACTGATAACAATCCACTATAGTTCATGCAGACCCAAGGAAAATTGAGGAATGACTTCCATCAGCAGTGGTCAACATACTTACAACAGTTCCACCTCAACATCAAGTATAAAACAAAAATTTCCAACCAAATTTTTGACTACCTCATCTAACCTCCAATCGCGACACTCACCACGGTGCTAGACTCTTGCGATCACGAGACCTCTGAATGGCCCCACCTCTATGAGACAAACCCTCACTTCTCCACCACCTCCCAAATGTTGGGCGCAAACTCAATGGTCACTAATTTCCATCTTCAGGATGGGTTGTTGTGTCATCCGAACCATCTCTGTGTTCCATCAAGTGAGTTTGGCGTTGAAAATACAGTGGCAGTGTTGCAGAAACATTTCTATTGGCTGAATATTCGACAGGATGTTGGCAAGTATATAAGGTCCTACAACGACTTCACTATTTCCAAACTGACCACTAAGAAACAATTCTTGTACACCCCTCTGCCTACTCCTAACAGTCCATGGGAATCCATCTCAATGGACTACATGTCGGGCCTCCCTTCCACCAAGAGGGGAAATTATTGTGTTTTTTGTTGTTGTTGATCTCTTTTCCAAGATGGCGATTCTAGGTGCCTTAAAAAAAAACATCACAGAAGAAGCCACTGCCAAGATATTCTTTGAATGAGTATGGGAAAATTTTAGGATCCTACAAACCATTATCTCAGACCATGACAATTGGTTCCTCAGCTCATTCTGGTCAAGCCTCTGGTCACTGCTGGATACCAAGATTACCAAATCCACTACCTTCCACCCCCAGACAGATGGTGAAATTGATGTTGTCAATAGAATGGTTGTACATATCCTATGCATGTACAATTCAAAACACCCCCACACGTCGTATGAGATTCTTCCCTATGTCCAACATAGCTACAACTGAGCCCTGCATATCTCAACTGGTCACATCCCCTTTCAGGTGGGGTTGGGATTCCAACAATTGGGCCTCATGGCTATTACACTACCCTTGGTGACCACCTCGACTGATTCTTCCCCTACTCCACCAGAAGCTGACAAAGCCACCCGGTTCATTGAGCAGATCCATCACATCCACCAACAAGTTTAGGATATTCTATAGAAGTGTAACGCCAAGTACAAACAATTCCATGATCAACATCGGGTGCCACGTAAGTTTTATGTGGGCAACAAACTTTGGTTGCATTTCCAGAAAGAACGGCTTACAGGGACCCATAAAAAGCTTAGCCCACTCTATTATGGGTCGTACACCATCACCAAGGCTATGGGTGACAATGCTTTTGAGATCATCATTCCCCCCTTCCTTGGTCTACATCCAGTATTCAACGTGGATATCCTTCGCCCATATTTCCCACCATTATTGGACACCTTAGAGATAGCAGAGTAGTTCACACTAAGATAGATCAACCCTGATTTCATGCAATAGGAATCCAATCATTAGATTGTGGACACACAGATCAAGGACACTCAACAGCAAAGGATACAGCTTTATCGAGTTGTCAAAGTAAGGCATCTCCTACACCAAGGAAAGTCGTTCACCTGAGGCCAAATTCAACAGAAATTTCCTCATATGATGGGGGAACTCCAACCATTGGTCCCCATGGATGTGACACTACCCCTGCCAACCAACTCGGGCAACTCATCCCATGATCCACCAAAATCCAAAAAAGACACCTAGTTACAACACATTGGGCCCCAAGAAGAAGGTCATCTCTCATACCCCTGCACATGGGATGAGAGTCTTCCTTATGTCCATCATAGATACAATTGATCCCTACATAGCTCAATTGGACAAAACCCCTTTCAGGTGGGGTTGGGATTCCAATCATTGGGCCCCATGGATGTTACACTACCCCTGGCGACCACCTCAACCGACTCGTCCCTTGCTCCACTAGAAGCTGACAAAGACACCTAGTTCATTAAGAAGATCTAGCACATCCTCCAATAGGTTCAGGATATTCTATAGAATTCTAATGTCAAGTACAAACAATTTCACAATCAAAATCGAGTGTCACATAAGTTCCATGTGGGTGACAAAGTTTGGCTACATTTGCAGAAAGAACACCTTAGAGGGTCCCATTAGAATCTTCACCCACTCCATTATGGGTCATACACCATCATCAAGGCTATGGGTCACAATGATTTTGAGCTCAACATTCCCCCCTTCCTTGTTCTACATCCAATCTTCAATGTGGATATCCTTCGGCCATATTTCCCACCATTATTGGACACCTCAGAGATAGCAGAGTAGTTGACACCAACAGATATCAACCCTGACTACATGCAATAGGCATCCAGTGATCAGATTGTGGACACACAGAGCAATGAAAATCACCAGCAAAGGATCCATCTTTATCGAGTCGTCAAAGCAGGGCAACTCCTGCACCAAGGCAAATGGCTCATCTGGGGCCAAATTCAATAGATATTTCCTCACTTGATGGGGGAAATCAACGAAATGGAGAAAATTTATTCGTAAGGAGGGAGGATTGATCTAGCTGGATATCGGTGGCCACCCACCTATTCCACTAGCTCAAAAAATAGTTTTCCACCTTTGCAGTTTTTCGGGTTCCAAACTTTCGGGGCTGTTTTGAGGCCCTAAACAACGTTTTTTGGGGATTTGGGGCCCAAATGACTACTTGGGACATTGACCTAGGCCAGTCAAAAAATGTTCTTCTCATTTACACCTTTCCAATGGGCTATCATGCGCCTAAAACGAAGAATGTATGAAAAAGTTATGACCCTGAGACGTTGATGTACTAACTTACCCAAACGGGGCCACATGAATTTTGGCGCTTCATCTCCTAGGGTTATGTTTTTGGATGTCTATGGTTTTTTACATTCTCGTTTCTTGTTCAGATTATTTCCTTATTGAATAGAAAACCGGTTTTACTGTATCTGTTAGGGTCCTAACCCGCACATAGGTAGAACAATATATTTGGATGTAATAAAGGTCAATATTAATAAGGCCTTTCAATAAAATAGAATAAGGAGGATGCAAGAAGATCTAATAGAAGCTTCCGCTTCTAGAAGGATCTTCCTCTAGATGCCTCTTTTTAGTATAAATAGGAGTCGACGGTATGAGAACCCTAGCTTGGATATTATTGTAATAGAGCTCTTCTCAACTGGAGGTTTCCCCCTCAAAGAGGTCCGTGAACATTGCTTTCAGATTCAAAGTGTTATTTATGTTGTTATTCTTATATCATTTCATTGTTTTTGTGGTGAATGTTCTGGTTATATTGTTTTTATTCTGCCATTACTAGAATTTTATTTCTGTTCTGCATACATTTTATATCTGGTATATTACAGTTGGTATCAGAGCACTTTCCTTGGCAGAAAGTGTGGGTTAAATATTTTTTAGGGTAGAGACATATTCTGGTGTCTTTAAGACACAAAGATCTGTCGTTACGTGCATAAACCCACAGTTGAGGGATTCATACACACAGTAAATACAAGTGGTACTTAAGCACACATCTGTTGGCCACCCTTGTAACCCCTATTGGTACCCCTTCGAGTAGTAGTGCATCAGATAACACTTGTTTACAGATCAACCTAGATTACCTGAAGCCCTCTTTAGATAAATCGATCGGTCGCCTGACTGCTATACTGTCACTGGGAACAACACTCGGGAAGATACTCTCTAGTACCTAGGTAGTCGGGTAGTAAGGCTAAGGGTATGGTCTATCCTCCTTAGTTAGTTCCCTGAGATATTGGGCTGAGTACTATTGTTGGACCCCACACGTATATCAGAGAGCTATAGCACAGGGAAAACCCTTGTCTGTAGAACCCTTGAATACCTAACCCTTGGGGATAGAAACATAAACAAATTAAAATAGACAAGATCTATTGTTGTGAAATTGTGTTCGGGTTTCCAAGTAAATACAGATTTCTTTTTGGTTAAGCATTTGGTCATTTCCTCTCTGCAGTATTCTTCAGACCGGATGTAAAAAAAAAAAAAAAAGGATTTTTTTTCAGCATTATTTCAGCCCTATTCCATTAGATTCATCTCTTCTCCCTTATCACATTCATCCATATCATTTTTTAAGAAAAAAAAATTTACCCCACCCGCCCCTTTTTAGTTCCCCCATCCTCATGGCCCATACTCATAGCCAAGACTTGGAAGCTCGCTTCAACACCTTGCAGTCTAGTCTCATTGAGACCCAACAAGAAGTGAAACAACTTATTGCTAGTGTCACCGCCATCAATACAACCATGCAGTCCTCAATGGGAGAAATCAAACAAGACCTCACCACCTAGCTTGAATCAGTCTTTTTCGGCACTCTGCACAAAACGGAATATCCCTACAGATAACCCTTCCTCTTCCTCACCCCCACATACTGAAGGTGACCATTCCTCTCATTCCCATACCTTGCAGAACCATCAATTTCAACATGACCTACGCCTTCCACGGGTGGATGCGACCAAATTTGATGGCTCGGACCCCACTGGTTGGGTAACCCAAATGAAACATTACTTCTCTTTATACAACATTACAGATGACTTGGCCAAACTCCGGTATGGTGTTCTCCATCTAGATCAAGAATGTTGGCAATGGTGGCAATGGAGAAAAAATTCTCGTCAAGGGTATATTACTTGGACACAATTTGTGGTAGAGCTTTATGAACTCTTTGACATTGACACCAACCATTTGGGCCATTTGAAAAAGATGAAACAATTAGGAACATTGGAAGACTTTATAGCTGCCTTTGAGCATCTGGATTTTAGAACAAAGGGCATGTCTGATGCTTTTTTCAGAGATTTTTTTATCAGCGACCTCAAGGATGAAATTCGGGCCCATGTCCTCATGGCTTGGCCTGAGAGTTGGGTGGAGGCTACCAAAAGAGATAAAGAAGCACAACAAGTTGCCTCTTCTCAAAACCGCAAACCCTCCTTCATCCCTTGCCCTAAACCAGTAAATCCTATTACTCCACTAAAGATCCAAAAATTGACCTGAGCTAAAATGGTTGAACGCCAACTCAAAGGCTTTTGTTATAACTGTGATGACAAATATTTCTCGGGCCACAAGTGTAAATAAAAAAATATTTTTATGGCCATCTCCGAGGAGATTTCAGAAGAAGATGAAGAAACTCCCTCTATGTCTGAATCACCTGAATCCACTGACATAACCCCTCCCTCAAACCCTCCTGAAGTAGAACCAGTCATTTCCCTCAATGCTCTCAATGGCTTCTCCACTCCCCAAACCCTCAATCTAATCGGTTACATCAAGCATCGGAAGGTCATCATTCTGGTTGATAGTGGCAACACCCATACTTTTATTCATTGCTACATTGCCCAAGAAACTCATTGCTACATCCATCTCATCAATAATTTCCAAATCATGATTGCCAATGGTGGTTCCATGAAATGTGGAGGGTATTTTGAAAATGTGTGTCTCCAAATTGGTGACTGTTGGGACTCAGAAATGTCATATTTTCATCCACCTTTCCCTTCACTATTCCTTACATTTCATCACCCTATTAAACCTTCGTCATACCATTTTCATAGATACATTTAGGTTTCACATTAT
>ML781398.1:219769-258937 GCA_009831015.1 Picea engelmannii
ATATATATATATATATTATTGAAAGTATTGTTTTAAGGCTTGGCCGTTTACCGGAAGGGCATCAGGTTCCCCTCTCAGATTCTGCAACCAGTAAGTGCCCGCCCTGATCTTCTCAGCCACCTAGAAAGGTCCAAGCCATAGGTTCTGAAATTTAGAATGTTTCCCCTTCGGTTCATTCACTCTGTCCCATTTCAGGACCAAGTCTCCTACTTCAAAATTCTTTTCTTTAGCTTTATGCTTATTGAACCATCTTTTCACTATCTGTTGGTGCTCTAAGAATTTTTACTTAGCCTTTTCCCTCTCTTCTTCCATCATGAGCAGAGTGTTGATTCTTTGTTGCATGGCCAATGATGGTTCCTCATTGGAATCTTGGGCCAATTGAAGAGATGGTAGATAGAGCCCGTTTGGGAGGATGGTTTTTTTTCCATAGACCAGGAAGTATGGGAAATTCCCTACAGCTCTTTGGGTGTGACCCTATCATCCCATAGGGCATTATGAAGTTGGTTATTCTAATTTATTTGGTTATCTGTAACCATCTTCTTTAGTATCCTTACCAGGTTCTTATTAGTTGATTCTGCCACATCGTTTACCTAAGGGTAGTAATTCACATAGTACTTGATTATGATTCCTTTGTCGAGAGAAAACTCTGTTAA
The DNA here is from genome assembly GCA_009831015.1 of Picea engelmannii. Taxonomy (NCBI): domain Eukaryota; kingdom Viridiplantae; phylum Streptophyta; class Pinopsida; order Pinales; family Pinaceae; genus Picea; species Picea engelmannii. The sequence goes on from ML781398.1 coordinate 220,423, forward strand.
TAGGGTAGAAGAGAAGTAAGTTGCATTATCAAAGACCGGAACAGAGGGGACACCAAACCTTCTGATCAACTATTTTTCTATAAATTGGATTACTACCTTCTCGTTCACATGAGTCAGAGGAATGGCCTCAGCCCATTTTGTGAAATAGTCGGTGCCAATAAGAATGTACTTGTGGAGTTTTGCAGAGCTAGGCTTAATTTATCCTATGATATCCAACCCCCACTACTCAAAAGGCCTAGAGACAGTCACAGGCTGAAGTGGGACTGTTGCCTTTCTCTCCTTTCCAACACTTATTTGACATGTCTTACAGTTCCTAGGGTAAGTATGAGCATCTTTAAACAAGGTGGGCCAGTAATAGCCGACTCTCAAAATCTTATGAATGGTGGTGTTTCCTGCAAAGTGTCCTTCGGTCGGGCCGTCATGGAATTCCTTTAGTACTTTTTCATTGTCTTCTCATTCGAGGCATCTCAATAGTACCCGATCATAGTTGATCCGGAAGAGCACCAAATTTATAAGGCGATACTATGCAGATTTTAACCTCGGGGCTCTCCTTTCCCTAGGGTTGAGGTTCCCGGGACATGTCCCATGGTGTATAAGATAAGTCAAATCCCTGTACCAGGAGCCTTGTCCTGGGAATATGTATGCTACCTCGCCACACCATAGTGCTATTTCGTTTTCCCACCCAAAATCTTCAATTGATTGATCTTGGGCTTTGACTGCGAGCTTGCACATACCTTGTCCCTTTACCAGTTTGGCAGGTTTTATATCTAGATCAAATTTCTGGACTACTTCCATCCATTTCCCACTTATTTCTCCCATATCTTGTTGGGTACACAGGGATCAGACCACAGGGTGTGGCACAATCACCTTAATGTGATTCTTGAGGATGTAAGACCTGAAATGCTTTACTGCCTTATAGACTACGTAGGCATGCTTGTCTATGGCAGGGTAATTGAGCTTATCTCCTTGAATATTGGTACTCATAAATGAAACTGGGGCTTCATTTTCGTCCTCATCCTTCTGGGTCAAAACCACATCTAGTGATTTGTCGGAGGTGAAAGTATAAAGAAAAAATTATATATTGAAATCGGGACTTCACAACACCGAGGCCCGGGATATGGAAGCTTTGATGTTTTTGAAAGCATATTTTCTCTCATCATCCCACTTAAATTCAACATCCTTCTGAATCATCTTTTGTAAGGGTTTGATGATTTCAGCAAAATTGAGAGTGAATTTCCTCACAAAATTGATTTTCCCCAAAAAGGACTACATAGCTTTCTTGTTATGGGGTAGCAAGAGTTGAGCTATGGCCTTAATCCTTTTTGGGTCTATGAAAATCCTTGCCTGAGATATAATATGACCTAACAAATCACCTTCCTCGACACCAAATATAGTTTTCTTAGGGTTCAATGATATACCGTATTTCCTGCATATCTCAAAAATTTGAGTTAAGTGTTGGATGTGCTCTTCTCTATTCTTTGAATACACTATTACACCGTCTAAATACACTACCACACACTTATTAATAAGTCCCCTAAAATCCATGTCCATGGTCCCTTTAGAAGGTTTCTCCTATGTTTATTAACCCGAAAGGCATGTGTTTATAAGAGAAGGTTCCCCATTTGGTTCAGAAGGTGGTTTTTAAACGATATTCCTCTGAAACCATTACTTGGTTGTAGCCTGAGAAACCATCTAATAGAGAGAAAATATTCGAGCCCGACATGCTCTGCAGGAGTTGTTCCATCGGTGGGACCGGATAATTGTCCTTTTCTGAAGCTCTGTTGAGGTTCCAAAAATCTATGCATAGTCGGATTTCTCCTGACTTTTTTCTCATCGAAACAAGATTTTCCACCCAGGCAGAATGCCTAACCTGGAAAATTGTCTTCGCATCTACAAGCTTCCTTAATTCCTGATACATGAGAGGCTCTAGGGATGGGTGATACTTTCAGAGCTTTTGTTGGAAATGTTTCATTTCGGGTTTCAACGGGATAGTGTGTTGAATAATGCGGGTATCATATGTTTTCAAATCCTTATAGGACCATTCGAAAAAATCTTGGCATTGTCTGAATAATTTGAGGTAGCCTTTCCTCTCTTCCTTAGATACAGTTTTTCCAAGATTAACATTCTTTGGGTTATTTGGAGTCCCAAGATTTATAGTTTCATGGAGGGGACAAGAGCTATCAGTCTTTGCATTTTTAGGTCCTTTAAATCATTCCTTTAGATCAAACAAATTCTCTAGATTAGCTATCCCCCTCAGGATTTTCTGAGCCTTCGATTTACTGATATGTCACCCTACTTAAGGATCGGTTTTAGTTGACTTCTCTTGGAACTCTTCATCGTCTATCACGAGATCTTTGAAATTGTCCTGGTTGGTCAAGAAGTTTATGATTTGTTCATCCCCTTCAAAACATTTCCAATTAGAAATTTTATTAGGTACCAACGGTTTGTAGAGAATCTCTACAGTGAATCGGGAAACTTTGTAATATTCTATGGGTGATACCCTGGAAGCGGTTGTGGCCAAAGAATCAGCCATAACATTCTTGGCTCGGGGAATCGTTGTAATGTTAAAGGATTCAAAGTGTTCTATTAACCTATAAACCTCATGCTAGTAGTTTTTTAGGTGAGGATAATTGAATGTATGGTATTCCTGACTTTCCTAACGATAATTTCGAAATCTCTGAAGACTTTCAACCTTTTGACATTTAAGTCTATGACTTTCTTTAATCCTTGTACTAGATCTTCATATTCGGCAATATTGTTGGTACATTCGAACTCTAGTGTATAGGATAGGAAGTGACATTGGCCATTAGGATTGATAAGGATACATCCTGCTCCTGACCCTTCTTGCAACTTGGATCCATCAAAGAAGAGGGTCCAAATCTATGAACGACAATCACTCTTTTCTTGTTCCTCATTAATCTCTTTCTCTCCGATATGTTGTCACATAAGCTTTGTCTCAGGTTTTGGAAAAAGATGGAGTCCTCTATCGGCATCGGTGATTCTTCTTGAAATATCAATTCGTATTTTTGGGTAAGAGGAACAGTCGACAGGAGAGGAGCAAAGTCCCTAAAGTGGGAATCATAGGAGTAATGTCCCAATACAGGGAAATCTGTAGATGCGGGTTCATTCAGGGTTTCTAGATCAATAACTGTATGATTCAGATATCTCTCCCTATAGATTATGATCATATTATTGTATCCTTTTAGTGGTAACCAAAGGTGTTCCCAGTATGTAATGAAATATCTGTTTAGATTCTCAGACCAATCCTGACTCAGCAACAATTTGTATGCCTTCGGGATATCTAACACAATGATGTCAATTACTTGCACAAAATTAGGATGTGTCACTATCCTGATCATCACAACTTTGAGTTCTCCCATGACCCTGACCTGGGTTTTGTCCAGTTGTATGACATGATTATCACTTTTGAGAGGGAAACACGTAATTTATTACAAACGACCAAGGGTATGACATTAGAAGAAGCCCCATAATCTATCAAACAATTGTGAAGGTTCCTATTGAAGACTTCAAATGTTAAAAGAAAAGGAGGTACAAAATGCCTCTCCTTCCTACCTTCCGAGTAGGTATTTATGGTTGGCTTGCTTACCGGATCGGTTGGGGACAGATTCTTCTGTTGACCATTGTCATTCATTGGGTCTTCTACAGAGCTCAAAGCTTGCAGCATAAAGTTTTTCTACTGAGGAATCCTACATATATCCATAAATGATATCTTAGCCTTTAGCTTCTTCAAATCTTAAACTATGTTGTAATATACCTTGGGGGATTCCTAGGTATGGATTCTTATAGGATTTTTATCGAGTGTGAAAGTTATTTTCAGGCAATCAAGAGTTAACTTAATTTGCGAGGCACGGGTGGTGTCGATATCTTTCGAGTTGGGTTGACCCTTACTACGTGTCTGTATTACCGAAACTTTTGTGGGTTGTTCTCGAGGCTCAAATAGATTATCTGAAGGCATGATCATGTCGGGATCCCATATCAGCATGGCTATGTCTCATGGTGGGTCAACCTCTTCTTGATCAACAATATTCATGGCTGAACTACTTGACTGTTCGATCAAGGAGTCTTCATCTAGAAAATGATTGGACATTAAATTCATGGCATGGACCCATTGAGCGAATTCTCTTTCAGATTGGTTCTCCTGGTGTTAAGTAAAAAAATAATCAGATGCAACATTCCCTATGTCAATTTTTAAGTTGGCTGGGGGAGGTTCAATTGCTTTAAAAGGATGGTTTCTTTTAAAGAAAGGCTTATAGAGATTTTGGCTTTTGTTTCCCTCCCCTACACTTCTCTTCATGTCTATGATCTCATTGGATAATTTCTTAACCATGCGTTGTAGGTCTTCTATATATCCATTACTCTTGTCAGGAGTTTGTTCGACCGATTTTCCCACCGGTCTGGCTAAAAGGAGTCCTCTCCTAGAAGGGGGATGGGTTTCTCTTTTCATCAAGGAGGCCTGGGATTATTTACATTCTTTCATCTAGAATTCTATTGTCTTGGACTCTTCAAAATTCTCTTCCAAGGTTTGCTTAGTGGCCCTTTTTATGAACATAGAAATGGAAGCCAGAAGCGCGTTGGCATAAACCTCAATTTGCAAGTCTTGAGTTGGTTTCACCATGCCCTGGAATTTGTTTAATATGATCATAAATATTTGATTGAAATCTTTGAATCTTTCTTTCAGGATCATGGTGGCTACAAATAGCTCATCCATCAGAGCTCCCGTGGTAGTTTCCTTTGCAAATTTGTCTAAAAAGTCCTTCTGGAACTTGGTCCAGCTGGTTAAGGATCCTACCGACAGATTAAAATACCACGTGGAAGTCGAGTTCTCAAATGTGTAGGGAAGGATCCTATAGACTACATCTTCATGTTGAACATTCATAAGACTTATCCCGAGTATGAACTTCTTGATATGATATTCATGTAAACCTGAAGTTTTGGGATCGTACTTGGGGAGCATCTTTTCTGGGTGCCAGGGAAGATTATGTACTCATCTTGGGATGGCCATGCCATCTCCATCCAACCAAGGTTGGTTATATTGAAGTGGGATTTCCCTTTCCTCCTCATGATCATTATTACCTTTCATATCTTCGAAATCCAAGTTGAGGTCCTCTTCTTCCAAACAATCGTTTGTATCGGAGATGTTGTTGGATGGCGTTTCGGGTATCAGATCAAGAGGTTCTTGGATTTTGGTGATCGAAAAATCTATTAAGTCTTCTACGGAGTGTATGAAAACTTCATCAGGAATGCTAACCACTAGCCTGCTTTGTTGTTTTCTTTGAGGGAGTATGGGAGTTAAGGACAACACGCCGATTTGTTGAGCGTAGGCTCTAGTGATTCTCTGGAATTGATTCACTTCCTGATGAGGAAGGGCGTAAAGTATTTAAGGGTGAAAAGGTTCTTCCTTGGGTTGGGGTGATTTACTCGCTTCAGGGGTATTCAGTAAGTGTGGGATATCTATTGAATGACTAGCCATTCATGTGGACCGTTACGAATCTGTAGGATGTTAGAAATACTATATAAATGATATACTCAACCATTCATTCTCAGACCCTCCTTCTAGCGCCAATTCTTTTGATGGGACCTAAATACCTTTGACTCAACAGTAGGAACCAAACCTACCACCAAGGCCCAATTAGACTTTGCATCATTTAAGATGGAATGGTTCTCCAGATCTTGCAATCCGACCGATTTATCGATGGGCTTTGTGTTTCTTTGTGAAGGCTCTTCCTTCAATTGGGAATATTTTCTTCTATATTTTCTCTTGGGTACGACTAGTATGAGAGATGCAAGCCAATATAAACCAACTTGACTAGTAACAGGATTGAGTTTTAACTACTGGAAAGAGACTAAGCTTGGGATAACCCGCTACTTAAACATGCAGACAATGATTCTATGCCAAAGAGCCTAGTACTAATAAATTAACCAAATGAGCATCCAATTACTATCTAAGAAACTAACTATCAGAAAGAAAGCAAATGTGTAATAGGATAGTGGCAAGAAAAATAATTCATCTACCATAACCATGAATCACATAATAACACAATGATTTATCTTCATCATGAAAGCAAAGAACATCAAGACATTGCACCAGATAACTTGACAACAAAATTAATTGCTCTTACTCATTACTGCATCATTCATGAAATAGGATAGGAAGTAGTTCTTCTCCAAGTCCAATCACATTGCATCTGATGGAAATAGTTTGGCTCTAGTCCATAAGGACTTCTAAATTCATAGCAGTCTCAAAATAATTCTCCACAACCAAAGAAAAAGGGTTCTTACAACAACCATCGACCCTTGACTAATTGGTCAATGTCCGTATTTATAATATAAAATTCAACCGAAATTAATGGCTAATTATAGTTTGAACCAAACAAAAATCGCCACGTGGTGTGATCATCTAACAGTTTCTTTAATAGTCCATCTGAGATATTTGTTGAAAAGGATGACTTCTTTCGTATTCAGACCAACTGATAAACATATCTTCATAGGTTTGGGCACATGGGAATATTCATTGTTCCATTTGGGTTCTGTATATTCCTCTGATATATGCTGCATGTGCTCGGTACTTTACCAAACTAGCATTCAGTTGTTGCAGCATGGCTCGAGATCTGATCGGGTGTTCCACAAATTGTTGCACTTGCCCTGGCCTTGCATTGGTTATCTTTGTGCATTCTTCATCCCATAGCAAGTCTTGTTCGGAATGCATCTAGAACACATCGCTCAGGTTGATAAATTCATCGGGGGTGCCGAACTCGGGGAGCCTTGAATCCTTCATTACTCCGATGATTCAGTTTCATTGTTTCTTTCAAGTTCTTCGGCAAGGTCACAAGACGAGCTTTGTTCAGTAGTCGGGAGGACTTTTTCTGCAACCAAAGTAGAGGTATTTTAGTGATTAAGAACCCTCTGATAAGATATAAACAAACATAAATATTAACGCATACCTACCTATATTTCTAGTCCCAGTCGTTTTAATACTTATGTGATCCCAGATGCTCCTTTGAATGACCTATGATTTCCTAGCCAAATTCGCCACTCCTCTTTGATTTAAATGAATCATGTCAGCGTGCCATAAGGTGGAAAATCAAGTATGGTAGACATGAGTGTATAAACCATCATAGTAATCACTTGACCTTTGGGGCCGAAAGGAGGTGTTGGAGACATGTGTGCATGTGTATCCTCCCAAAAGGTCGGATAACATAAAGGGAAAGTCATTAAATGCCTCCATAATCTGTATCACCAAGCATGTCAAAAATCATTCATCAATAGCGGAGATTTGGTAGTTCAAAACGATTGGAAGGATCATACTGCACGTTCTTTGCAACTCTGTTTCGACGACGTTTAAGTGTTCTGAATTGCATCCGTCAAGCATTTGTGGCACGTCAAGTCTTCGAAACATCATGTTGCGTGGCGTGAGTGTTTTATTGACACACTTTGTTTCACTCCTTCGTTTCTCTATAAATTTGAAGAGTTCTATGGGGAATGCATATGCCGAGCTTAAATCCTCTGGAATTCTGGTCTAGCGAGTTTATCTTGGCGAAGTCCCACATAATAGTCATTTATCACCTGCAGACACCTGAGTCCCTACACTGTTTCATTATGGGATCTCCTTCAAACATGGGGTGGGGTCTGAGAGGCAACCATAGTGCCAGGTCCAAGCCCCAGCATGCCTGGGACTCTTTCTTATCGGCTTCCTATGTACTTGAAACTCCAACAGAAGGTACATGCATTTTCTTGGAGACAGCATCAGCATCTCCAGTGGAGCTTGGGGTGGAAAAAGGTACATATGAAAGATCCATGCTAGGAACCATTCCTTATATGAAGCTGAAACCACAGAGAAGAGGAAGGCCTATAAAAAATATGGACAAAAGGGAGGAAGATCACCTCCCTGCTGAGTTGAGCGTATGTCCATCCGTTGAGGGGTTTGCAATGCTTACCAACTAGTCAAAGCCAGTTGGGACTACCGGTAGAGGAGGTGGGAGACGAAATGGAAAGTAAAAATCACCAAGCACTTCCATCGAAAGTCACTCTTAGAAGTTAGAGCAGGATCAACTCACAATAACAAAACTCTACCAAGAAAATAGAGAGTTGCAACATTAGTTGGTAGAAAAATACCAGGAGATATTGTCGTCGCAGGGTCGCACAGGAAGCACAATTTGGCTGCAGATACGGCTTCGGGAAGTGAAAGATACAATTGTGCACTTGCGCGAGGCACAACGGATGGTGAGAGAAAATAACATAGTGCAATACTTGAGTAGTAATCCGGGGAAAATTTCATGTATAGGGGACACATAATGTGCAATTTTTTGCCTTGTATTTTCCTAAGAGACTCTTGACAATTTTTTCCTTTTTCTCTTTTGTTGTAAATATATTCGTGGTCTCACTGCCACTCGGTCAGTTGGTCATGGCATCGGCGTGGATTATTTGTATGTGATTCGAACTCAGCGAGAACCTTTAATACTAAATATCGGCAGTGTTTTGAATGTATCACACTTTCTTGTAAATACAGAAATTACCCGGGTTCTCTTATCTAAGCCTTTTTTCGCATAAATTATTAGATTCTTGTGATCATCATTGTTACACTGTGAGTTTGTTAATACTTTCCCTTGTAAAATTCTCGATGTCTATTGATTCTTTCATGGCGTTATCAAACCTGGATCATTAGAAATATTTAATCATAAAAAACAAAAGGCACGACTAGTGGGTAAGGGTCATATTCAGGATCTCGCGCACATCGAAAGCACTAAGAAAAGACTAGTTTCCAAGACTGTCGAAACTGGGCGATATCGGGGGTTAGTGTTACAACAAGAAATTAACATTTTGTAATCGTCGATGTCGAAATTGTTTCGGGAGGTCATCGGTCATCAGTGTCGCTCTTCTATTTGCGCGAAATTCACTATTACACTTTTTTCCAAAACCAAACTTCTTAAGAGAGTCAGGGAAAATTATGGGTCGTCGATTCTTGGAGTGGTTGTTAAGTCTTTTTAGAGTTAAGATGGTTATTTGTTGTATGTTCAATTAAACTTTAATTAATTCAAACATGAAACATATAAGATAAGTGAAAGTATCAATTTCATACCAAGGTGAAAACAGTCAAATGGAAAAGATTAGGTGGTACCCAAAAAGGAAATGGTCACAGACCTTTTAGGGTGTGTTAAGTGCTCAACAAAAGGTCATCTCTCAGACTGGGAAATTTTTCTTTTTTTTGATTCACTCTCATAGTGAGAGAAAGATCGGAGCCACATCCAGGGCCTCTGTGACCGATCACTCCACACAAAAGAAGAAAGTGGATAAGGTCATGGAAGAATACTCAGATATCTTCTCCTCTCCTACTAGGGTACCTCTGCACTGTTAGGTCAAGCATCCCTTCGATCTAACATCAGGAGCACCGCTATGCAGTGGGATAGTCTATCATCGCTCTCTATTAGAAAATGAGGAGATCAATAGGAAGATCCAAGAACTTCTCCATAAGGGTAACATATGTCCCATCTCATCGCCTTATGGGAGGCCAATCATACTTGTACATAATAAATATTAGACCTGGTGAATCTACAATCATGATCGAGCCCTCAATAAAATCACAGTCCAAAATTGGTACTCGATTCCCTGAATCGATGAACTCCTTGATCATCTCACGGGGGCCAAATACTTCAATAAGATTGATATGAAGTCTAGCTACCACCAGATCCCATTAGAACAAACATATGTATGGAAGACTGCCTTCAAGTCAAAAGAATGTCTTTTTGAATGGCTGGTCATGCCCTTTGGTTTAACAAATGCTCCAAAAATATTTTTGAGAATGATGGATGATATCCTATGACCTTTCACCAATAATTTTGTAGTGGTGTATCTTTATGAAATCCTCATCTACAACAATACTTGGGAGGAACCCTTGTAGAATATTCAATAGGCTCTTCACACCCTATGACAACACAAACTATATGAAAACTTGGAAATATGATCCTTCGGCATGGAAATAGTCCATTACTTAGGATACATCATTGATCAACATGGTTTGTATGTGGATGTAGCAAATATCCTGGTCATCCATGACTATCCAGCCCCAACCACACTCACGGAACTTTGGAACTTCTTGGGACATGCCAATTTCTATTGCAGGTTCATGCTGGGATTCTCTCATAACGCATAGGACTTCAGTAAAGTAACTAGGGGTGGCGGTAAGGAAACATTTGTGTGGTTCATGTCCCAACAACAAGCCTTCAATGACTTGAATAAGTGTTTGTGCTCATCCCCAGTACTTTCATTACCGGACCTACATCATCCCTTTGAGATCGAGACAGATGCTTCAGACTATGTTGTGGGTGTCGTTCTCACTCAATATGCCCACCCTGTGGCATATCATAGAGAGAGACTATCATATGTTGTCCATAAGTACCCTACTTATGACAAATAAATGTACTCCATTGTGAAATCCTACCGCCAGTGGATACCTTAAATTCTTGTGAAGGAGACAATCATCCACACTGATCATAAGCCAGTACAGTTCATGCAGACCCAAGGAAAATTACATAATGACTTCCATAAAAAGTGGTCAACATACTTACAACGGTTCCACCTCAACATCAAGTATAAAAAAGGAAGTACCAACCAAGGTCTTGACTAACTCAGCCGAACTCCAGTTGCGAGAATCACCACAATGCTAGACTATTGTGGTGACGAGACATCTGAATGGCCCCACCTATACGAGACAAGCCCTAAATTATCCACCACCTACCAAATGGTGGGTGCCAATTCAGTGGTCTCTAATTTCCATCATCAGGATGGGTTGTTCTATCATTTGGGCCATCAATGTGTTCCATCAAGTGAGTGCACGAAGTTGTTTTGGGAAGCTCACTATATTCGGGTGGTAAGATGATTTGGCATTGAAAAGACGCTGGAAGTTTTGTAGAAACATTTCTACTGGCTAAAACATCGACAAGATGTTGGCAAGTACATCAGGTCTTGCACCGCCTACACTATTTCCAAACTGATCACTAAGAAACATGGCATGTACACCCCTTTTCCTACTCCTAACAAGCCATGAGAATCCATTTCAATGGACTGCATGTCGGGCCTCCCATCCACCAAGAGGGGAAATGACTGTGTTTTTGTGGTTGTTGATCGCTTTTCAAATATGGTGATTCTATCCACCTGGAGAAAGAACATCACAATAGAATCCACTGCCAAGATATTCTTTGAACGAATATGGGTACATTTTTGGATCCCACAAACAATTTTCTCAGACCATGACAGTCGGTTCTTGAGCTCATTCTCGTTGATCCTCTGGTAACTACTGGATACCAAGATCACCAAATCCACTGCCTTCCACCCCCAGACAAATGGCCAAATTGAAGTCATCAATCATATGGTTGTACATATCCTGCACATGTACAATTAAAAACACCTATGCACATGGTATGAGAATTTTCCCTATGTATAGCATAGCTACAACTGAGCCCTACATAGATCAACTGGCCATAACCCCTTTCAGGTGGGGTTGGGATCCTAACCATTGGGCCCCATGGATGTTTCACTACCCCTAGCGACCACCTCGATCGACTCATCCCTTGCTCCACCAAGAGATGACAAAGCCACCTAGTTCATTGAGCGGATCCAACACATCCTCCAATAGGTTCAGGATATTCTATAGAAGTCTAAAGACAAGTACAAACAATGCCATGATCAACATCGGGTTTCACATAAGTTTCAGGTGGGGGACAAAGTTTGGTTTCATTTATAGAAAGAACGCCTTATAGGGCCCCATCGAAATATTTTCCCACTCCATTATGGGTCATACACCATCACCAAGGATTTGGGTGACAATGCATTTGAGCTCAACATTCCCCCCTTCCTTGGTTTGCATCCAATCTTCAACGTGGCTCTCCTTCGACCCTATTTCTCACCATTATTGGACACCTCAGAGATAGAAGAGTAGTTGACACCAACATAGCTCAACCATGACTACATGAAATAAGAATATAGTGATCAATTAGTGGAAACACATATCAAGGGCACTCGACAGCAAGGGATCCAACTTTATCGAGTCGTCAAAGTAGGGTAGCTCCTGCAACAAGGCAAGTGGCTCACCTGGGGCCAAATTCAGCATAAATTTCCTCATTTGATGGGGGAAATCAACTTAATGGATACCATTGCTTCATAAGTAGGGAGAATTTATCCAAGCGGATATCGGTTTCCACCCACCTATTCCACTACCTCAAAAGATAGTTTTCCAGCTTGGCAGTTTTTCGACAATTTTTTTAGTTCCAAACATCTTGGGCCGTTTTTAGGCCCTAAAAGATGTTTTTTGGGGATTTGGGGCCTAGGTGATTTCCAAAGGAACTAACCTAGGCCAGTCAAAAAACTTTCTTCTCTGTTAGACATTTCCAACAAGCTATCTTGTGCCTAAAATGGAGATCGTATGAAAAGGTTACGACCCCGGGAAGTTGATGTACTAACTTACCCAAACAGGGCCCACATGACTTTTGGCGCTTCATCTCCTAGGGTTAGGTTTTTGGATGTCTAGGGTTTTTGAAATTATTGTTTATTTCAAAATGCCTTCAAAGCCCCATTGTAATGATATTCTTGCGAATGAGCACATCTGTCACATCGCTTCTCAGAGATAAGCCACTACCATTCCAACAAGCTTGTTTTCTACTGCATTTTACTGTTTCAACTTATTTCCTTATTGAATAGAAAACTAGTTTTACTGTATCTCTATTATTTTTTGTTAAGCATATTTTAATAATATGTATTCATTTCATTATTATCATAACATCAATATCAGTGGTATAAGATCAGTTTTCTCTTTTTCTTCTTAATTCATGTCCCCAACGAGGTCAAGGTACAAAGAATTGGGTCTTGAGCTTGTTTCTCTTGAGGAACAAATATTTCGCATGCCCAAGCGAACTCTCATGGAATAAGAAAAGGAAGATGACAGGAAAGGAGATCCTTTCAAAATGTTTCTTGAGGAATCCCTCACACAACAGAGGAAAGATATTATGGATAGTTTCACGCAAATCCTTCGATGGCTACCAACATGCGACACATCTTCCTCAAGCGGAGGCGTCACCCCATTCAAGGTAAAAATCAACTTCGATATTCCTATATTTGAAGGTCATATAGACGCATATGCTGTAGACAAGTGGTTCAATCTACTAGAAGGGTATTTTTCTATACATAAATTTTTGAATAGAGAAAATATTACTTTTGCGCTTCTCAAAGCCGTTCCCCATGTCAAATAGTGGTGGGAAAATTTCTGTGAGAAAAAGGAAATAGAGGAACCCTTATTATTTACAGTCATGGCCACCTGGGAATCCTTTACGGATGTTATTAAGGAACAATGCTACCCTGTCAGAAGTTATGATGACTTGTATACCAAATGGACCACACTGCAGCAAGAAATAGACGAAGCAGTGTCTGATTTCACAAATATATTCCATACCTTGTGCACCAAGATGAGTAACAAATATTTAGAGTGACATCTAGTTCTCAAGTATCACAGTTCTCTACATAGACACATCTAGACTGAAATGTAATTTTTGGACATCTCGTCCTTGGGCGCGGCCTACTGATATGTCGTCAAAATCAAGCAAAATCTCAAACAAAAGAGGCAACAATTTGGGCATGGGAACCCCTCACATAAAAATTTAGTAAAGGGTGGATATAACTCACAAAAAAAAGAATAGAGAAAAGATGGATAGTATTATTAAAACTAGTCCAATTTGTAAGCAAAGAAGGACACTGAAAAAACAAAGAAAGATATCGAGAAATGGTGTGAGTTCCATAAGAGCCCTTGGAATAACATTGTTGATTGTCACTCAAATTAGTCGTTGGTGGCCGAAGTGAAAGCCTATGAATCAGATGTAGGTTATGACTCTGAGTCAGAAATATAAAGGGGAAGATGAATCATTGACGCAAAACCCAATGCCACCGCTACCACCAAGCTCCACCCTGGTGAACTAGATGAGCCAGTGGATGTAGAGCGCCTCTTCCATTCAAAAATGTGGGTAAAAGGCACCCTGATGCACTTCATCATTGATAGCGGTAGCCAGAATAACCTCATCTTAGAAGAGGTTGTCAATAGGATGGCCCTGTCAACAATTCCACACCCACAACCCTACACCATTGGATGACTCCGCCAAGGAAGTGATCTCTGCATAATCCAATAGTGTCGACTGTTGTACAACATCAAGACCTTCAAATACAAGGTATTGTGTGATGTTTCTCCTCTCTAAGTTTGTAATGTTCTTTTGGGCCAACCTTATTTATGGAAATGTCATTTTGTATATGATTCGAGGCCTCATTATGTTATTATTACTTTGAACAAGAAATTGTACAAGATACCCGAGGAAGTCTCTCCTAATGTTATTTCCTTGATATCTTCCAAGAAAAGCAGGAAGGTCATCTCTTAGACTGGAAAATTTGTCTTCTTCGTGATTCACTCTCAGAGTGAGTGAAATATTGCGGCGACATCTAGGGATAAGTTTGTGAAATATCGCAGCGACATCCGCGACCGATCTCTCCACACAATAGAAGCAAGTGGATAAGTTTGTGGAAGAATAATCAAATATCTTCTCCTCTCCTACCGATGTACCTTTGCACTACCAGGTCAAGAATCCAATCGATCTAACCCCAGTCACACTACTATCGAATGGGCCATTATACCACCACTCTCTGTTACAAAACTAGGACATCAAGAGGATGATCCAATAATTGCTCCACAAGGGGCACATCTGTCCCTGCTCATCACCTTGTGGGAGCCCAATCGTGCTAGTACAGAAGAAAGAGGGGCCTTAAATAAAATCACATTCTGAAACGGGTACCAAATTCCATGAATCGACGACCTCCTTGATCAACTCATGTGGGAAAAATACTTCAGTAAGATTGATCTAAATTCTAGCTACCACCAGGTCCCAATAGAACAGATAGATGTATCAAAGACTACCTTCAAGTCAAAAGAAGGTCTTTTTGAATGGCTGGTCATGCCCTATCCTCCAACAACTTTTATGAGGATGATGGACGATATCCTACAAACTTTCACCAATACTTTTGTAGGGGTGTATCTGGATTACATACTCATCTACAAAAATACTTGAGCGGAACACTTGCAACCTATTGAGCAGGTTCTACACACCCTACAAAAATACAAACTATATGCAAACTTGGAAAAATGCTCCTTTGGCATGGACATGGTACATTACTTAGGCTACATCATTGATCAACATGGTGTGCATTTGGATCCATCTAAGATCTAGGTCATCCATGACTGGCCAACCCCATTCACACTCACTCAACTTCAAATATTCTTGGGCCTTTCCAATTTCTATCGCAGGTTGATGCTAGGATTCTCTCATATCACATGGGCATGTTGAGCACTCAACACACCCTAAAAAGCCTTATCAAATTTTGTCACTTTTTGGGTACCACTTGTTTTCTGCACTGTCTGAATCGATTTTAGTTTGGGAAATGTTTTATATTTTTTTGTTTTCATGACTCTCATCACTTGTTCATGTTTTTTTGAACTTATGAAACCTCATGACTAAAATACCTTAACACCTAAATTAAGAATCGACAACCAAACACTGCACCTAACGTGCTCAGGTTCGTCGTCGAAAAGAATTCAAGTAAGTAAAGGAACCACATGAAAAACAACAATCATCGAGCATCGATCCTCATTGACATCAGAAAAAGGCATTTTTGGTTTACGTAAGTTATTCGCATAAAGGTTCAAGAGATAGCCGATCCCCTTCGGCATTGATAAAATACGAGGAAGACAGGTGTTAACGAAGGATGAAAAGAAATCTCCAATAACCAATGCCTGATGTGCTTCATTGGGATTGGGGAAAATCTAGAAGAATCACAACAAACATTTTGATGGTGATAAAGTCATCTCCGATCGTCGATCCCCGATGCATTTTCGACATCGATAATTTTTCGAGGGGACCGATCTGATAGCACTTGTGTAGGTTTATTGTCGATCGTCAATCCTTGACACTTTTCGGCATCGACAAGTTAATATTTGGTTTTAGAACGAATGGCTTAAAGAAATTCCCGACTCCAATTAACACGAGCGAATTAAGTCACTGGTCTCGAATGCCACGTGCCTTTACTGGGTAAGAGGGTTGTATGATCTAGCTCTATCCTGAGTCATTTTTCGTTCCCTGGGTCCTAGTCACACCTTCGAGTCAGCTTTTCCACGACATCACTGTACAGTGAGATCGATCGGCGTCGAATATTTTACAGGAGGATATCAACGAAAATGTTCACGTCAAAATCTCGACCCCCAATCCACCATCTAAAAGAGAGGAACAATGGGACGATTATGGAATTATATACGATCAAATTTTGTACATTTAAATAACTATTTAATGCTCAATCTCACATTAGTTTCTACCTTGTGCAGCGATTAGACAACAACATTTTGAAATCTTCGATAAACCACATTACCAGCCATGCCTCCGCCGTCAACGCATGATGAATTTAAGTTTAAATTCATCTGAAGATCCAACGACAGATTTGTTGAAATTTCACTGATAACCCAAATTGAATGGTTGATGCGACATGGTAAGATCTTCCCTGTTTAAATCTCTAGAACCATTGTGAACAAATCCATTCAACGCTTAAGTAAATTCCAGAGTGTCTGAAGGAGCAGAGTGAGAAACTCAAGACTGTAATGACCCTCTTGATTATCAAAATTAGGTTTAACAAGCTTCATAGGTATGTATCCAAGTCTGTCAATTTGATGGTTATAATTTATATATGTTAAATTGGTTTATTACACAGTCTCTAAACTCTGCTCTAGTTGCAGGAAGAATGTAGTCGAGAAAGCCAACCACCACATGCTCACCGAGAGAGCCAAAGATGAAAGAACCAGAGATAGGAGAAGGTTCTTCTCCAGGGACCACGAGGTAGTTGGAATACACCCCTAGGGAAGAGCCTCTCATCAAAAGAACAACAAAGAAATCTTTCGTCCAACCTCCTTCCTTTGGTGATATAGAGGAAAGCACCAGATCCAAGGTATCTCTTTCATAATGGGGGAACCTCTTCAATAGAATTAGCCAAGAATAATTCCCAGAGTATATCCCACACAACGACCTGGACGTAAGGGTTCTCGATGACCATGTGTTCCCCAACATATGACAGTCGTATTTACACATTGTGGCAAGAAGAACCCCTGTTTTCCCCTCCATAAAGGTCTTGAAGTGGCTCATCGACCACATGAATGGGCATAAATGTTGGATCAATGATGAGAATGGTGGGTGCATCGAATGTTTCCTCCCAACATAAGTCCAAAAGTACTATAAGCTCAGAGAACCAGAGGAGCGAATCAGCACAGACTTCGTGGTAAATTTTTATGAGTTCCATGACATCAGTCAGTTGATGGCATCATGGTGGAAAGAGGATAATAAATTCACTAACCAGAGTAATGGATGGTATGGAACGATTAATCTGAGGGATCCATACATCTATTTTATGGCTCTCATATGCCGACTATATGGAGAAAAGGATTGCTCCAAGTTCTCAGAAGCATGGATGCCTTTGGCATACACAGTTGCAATCTTCAGGAGAATATTCAACTGGGGAGCAATAATCTCCAAACAATTAATCCTCTGTGTACAACAGGATAAGACGCCGAAGGAAGGAGGGGAACCAACTTTGTTCATGTCCTCGTACCTTCTCAATGTCATGTGTGCAAGGAACATCTTTGTCGACATAAATATAAGTTGGCATGTTCCAGAGCTCCTAGTCCACGTCTACTTCAACGTGTTATGGGAGAACATGTACAAGAAATCTTACGCACTCATCTGCGATGAATTCATTGCCTCTATTTATTTTATTATTTTTAATAAGGAATTCCCAAGGATATCAGCGACAGCCAAAAAAATGATAGCCAAGGTACTCCATTGGTACTTGGATGAGAACTCAACCCACATCAAGGTGTTTGGAGCCACTGGAGCACCACATTTTCTACCATCTCATGTCTTAGACTAGCTCGTTGTGGGAGAAATCAATTATCAGACCATCCTGCAGGGTTATAATGCCACATTGGTCAAATATAAGAAACGTGCTTTCATACCCTACGGTTTCCATGTGGGGTTCTATATGGTAAAGGATATTGCTCAAGAAAAATAAGAATGGATAAGCCAACTTGAATTCATGTTCTCGACAGGCTGATTTCGCAAGCATGACCCTAAAGGTCTGGTCCTCCAACATGCTTCACAAGTATCATCCTCCTGGTTGTATGCTCATGATAAGTTTGAGGATGAAGTCTTCACAGAGAATGCCCAGGACTAGGATGAGGTGGTGCAGAGGATGGTCAACCCAAACAAGACCAGGTTCAAGTCCATGAGCATGGATGAACAAGTGGAAATAATAGAGAAGTCAGCTCAAGAGGCCCTCAGATCCAGGGAATAAATCAGAGTGGTAGAGATAATAGAGGCACAGAGAAGGGGATTTTTCTTGACACCAAAGGAACATACAAGGGCATTGCACTGAATTGCAGAGGCAAAAATAGTCATTGATCAGTTGGAGAATGACCTAGACCTCATAAATATGATGAGGGTTCCTATCAACAACCCAATCGAAAGTCGGAGAGGACCAAGTGACCCAGAGCCAATACATATTGAAGAAACCACAAGGTTATATAACCTTGAAGCTTCAACACCACAGGTCAAATCACAAGGGGAATTTTCAACTCAGCTCGAGATAGCGAGGAAATCAGGGAGAATAATTACACCAAATCCCCTATTCGATCTCATAACCATATATGATGATGAGTAAATTTCAGAGGTGTCCCTAGTCACTCCGGTGAAAATCACAGAGGAAACAAAACCTGAGAAGGCATCCACCCCATGTCCCAACACTCCAAGTCAGAGAATTTCGCAGAACAAGCATGAGGTATAAATTTATTTGGATGATGATCCACTCGACACACTAGGAACCCTAATGGACAGCTCGAGAGATAAGTGAGGATCGAGCGAACACAGGGAAAAAATTGCACAATAGGAAATCAACATCTCGACAACTGATTTCCAAGTAAGTACCGAGCCTTCCCCTAATTCATCAATTTTGGCCAGTACTTTACCCCTTGATGAGAAAAAACTAGAGTTCAAGCCTTCGAGACATACACAAGAGGTTTAGTAACCTAGTCTTGAACATATATACACCGTCGGGAGCCTCAGAAACACTCTTACTTAGGGAGAGAAAAAAATCCCCAAACCTGTGGATGAGTTTGTTGATATACAAGAAATCGCCTATGCCCGAAAGAGGAAAGCCATCATGAAGAGAACCACCAAGAAAAGGAGGCTTACTTTGGACAGTTCCATCATCATCACCACAAGGGAGAAATTGATCAGTACAGAGCATGCCAAGACATCTGAGCTTATCGGTGCAGGAATGGAAATTGCAGATGCCACCCTGGATAGAGAAAGTAAAGATGAAGAGGATTTGGCTGTTGCACTAAAGGAGCTGGATAATCTGCGCCATTTGGTGAAATACTTTCAGGACTCCACATAGGCCATAATATTTTTGAGAAATGGATTCTAGGAGGCCTATAGAAAATTCATGAGTGAGTGACACCTTTTCACTGCAGGTATAACCGATTTCCAAGAAGACACCCTTATGGCACTAGCAAAGTGAAAAGAAATGAAAATATGGTATGAGAAGGCTCACCAAGCAGTGGAAATAATTTATTACGTCAGCGCAGTACAAAATGGATGAGACAACAACATAAAACGTATAAGGAAGTAGGTCGAATACTGGGTGAATATGGCCCAAGAACCTCAGTGGGAGATCTAGGGGAAATGGGTCGATTGTGAAAGGAGTTTATAACGATCCCCTCAGCCAACCTTAGGCCAGGGTACGCCACTCCAGAGAAACCACTCATTCTCTAACACTAGTCGGTAACATTCCCATCCATTAGGACAAGCCATGCTACTCTAGGGAACACTTTCGTTCCCTACTGCGGAACATATAGTAGCATACCCAGTAGTCAACTAAGCAATGCCACATAAATTTACTCTTTAAACTGCATGCAACTAAAACATATACATACAACACGCTCGCAGAATCTTTACATCTAAACATAAATAAACGATTACTTTATGTCACACGTGACTTTTATATTGAAATAATAGTAACTATCGATATGCATCATTTATAGGAAATTACCCATAAGCACACAAGAAATCATAATCACATATATGATAAAATTGTAACATAGGCATGTAAATAACAAAACAACATATCAATTTATCATACAATTTCTACTTATCATAGAAATACTCTCACCAACTTCTTACTAACCATCCATGAACCTCCCAGTCATATACTACATTGTTCATCACTCTCAACAGTGAGTCACCCCCGAGCTGGGACTTAACTCCACCCAGGGTAAAAGGTTCATGTCCAGGCTAAGGTGCATGGACAATAGGAAAGACTCTATCTCAGGTGCTCGCTCAACTAACAGCCTACAGTCTCTCATTCCCCACATGCTTGTCCCACCCAAGGAATTCTTCCCCTTCTCTTCTCAACAGACCCTCGGCTAACCCACTTCCCTTCCAAGGCTTCAACAACAACCGGACCGAAAGTCTCAGAAAACTATAGTTGTAGTTTAGCACCTTTGGGAATCAATCCCCAACAATTCTATCACTTATAGAACTACTCACGATCCTAACAAACCACTTCTTCAATCCTGCTCCAAGCTAACCAGGTACACCAACCAAAAAGGGTGTGGAAACAGGCTTCGGAGAGGTGAAATGGTTGTCTCAAGGATAACAGAATGTATGAGTGAAATGGTCATGGAATCATTGACTGGATAATTGAGTGTGTACAAGAATCACTGTGAACTCTTCGTGAAAAGTGATGGTGAGAATGATGGTCCTCCCCCTGTTCGTAAGGTATCTGTGAGAAAAATCCCCCAATGAGCTAAGTTCCCCCACGATATGAATGCATGTCCCCAACTTGACACTTGTCATATCGGAAGTTACTTTTGTCCACTTGTCCCCAGCTTTATAACTTAGGATAAAATAATTATCCATACTTTATGTTTTAGGAAATATTAATATAATATTCCCTTGACTTTTGGCCCTCCCTTTCCCTAACTGGTGAAGTTCAGTACCCCATCTCTTTTATCGTGGTATGTCTGCGTGCAGTGATGTATTTTATATTAATCATGAGTCATGTACAAAGTAGGTGCATTGTCCCTTGACATTTAGGCGTTCCAGCCTAATACCACAACATGAGCATTCTGGCTTATAATACTGGCTCACCAGCCTATAATTCATATCATATACATAAGGGTTTGTTTACCTTAATATTGCGCTCACTTTAGTTACTGCGTGCAGTATCCTCTGTCCTCAAGGTTGTGCACACTTTAGTTACTATGTGTGGTATCTTGCGATGTGCATATTACATCATTTTACTGCGTAGTTCATCTGCGCACTATGCCACATGATGTGCATTATCAAATGAGGACAAAACAACTCACCAACTTAAGTATATTTATATTACATTCACAATTGAGTTCGGTCGAGGGATATTACAATTCCCTGCACTTATTTATGCACTATCCCCAGTGCATCATACACTGATATATATCCGATTTTTCAAAAATATTCAAAATGATGTGGGTATTTTTTTTGCATTGCATCTTCATGCTCTCAAGTAGAATCCTCAAGACCGTACTAGGTCCATTGAACCTTTACAAGCCCTATGGATCGGTTCCATAGATGTTTGACTTTCCGGTCCAAAATGTGCACCAGATGCACTTGAAAAGTGCCTTCTTGCTCCATTGAATCACATTCCAATCAATAACATGATTAGCATCGGGTATATATTTATTTAGCAATGATACATGGAAGACATTATGAACAGACATAGATGCAGGAAATGAAATCATATAAGCAATGGTACCAATCCTCTCTAGGATTTCAAATGGTCCGCAAAATTTGGCTACTAACTTGGCGTAGCTTCCCAACTTCAAGGAACTCCTGTTATCTTTCACTTTCAGGAAAATATGATCACCCACTTTGAATTATCTGTGGATTATGTTTTTATCAACATAAATTTTCTCTTTGTCTTAGGTAGCTTTCAAATTCTTCTTAATTTTTAACATTTGGTCCTCCATCTCCTTAAGCAGCTCTGGCCTGACTACTGTTCTAACAGTTGGGTTATCCCAACTTACTGGAGTATTGCACCTTCTACCGTAAAGTGCTTCAAACGGGATCATCTTCAATGATGTCTGATACCCATTGTTGTAAGATAATTCTACTAAATGTAGGTAGTCTTCCCATTTGGATGGTTTATCCATCACATACATTCTCAAAATATCTTATATCACTCTATTCACCCTCTCTGTTTGTCCATCAGACTCAGGATGGTAAGTTGTACTAAAGTTTAGATTCATTCCGAATCCTTTGAACAATCCTTTCCAGAAATTTGAGGTGAATTTCGGGTCTTTGTCAAACACAATCGTTTTAGGAATTTCATGCAATCGTGTCACTTCCTTCATGAAAATATTAGCGACATATGTAGCCTTGTGAGTAGTTTTTAGTGGAATAAAATGGGTAGCTTTTGTAATATTTTCCACCACTACCATAATCGAATCATGCAGCTTGCATGTTCTAGGAAATCCCATAATAAAATACATTGTCACCACTTCCCACTTCCATTCAGGAATGGGCAAAGGTTGCAACAATCGTGTTGGGTGCCTATGTTCTTCTTTAAATTTTTGGCATTACATACATCTTGCGATGCATTCTGCTATTTCTATCTTCATACCTGGCCAAAAGTATTGGCTCTTGACCACTGCTACGGTTTTATGATATCCAGGGTGCCCTGCATAAGGAACATTATGCATCTCATGCAAAATTATACATTTCAAGTCCTAGACATTTGGTACAAAAATTTTGTTCTTGTGCAGCAGTATTCCATCTACTCCCAACTTATAAATATCCATCTTCCAAAGTATCTTACCCTGTTGTAGCATTGCTACCAATTCTCTGTACTGTAGATATGCATTTGCAGCCTCCCAATTTTTTCTTTTAACATCAGTCTGATACATGCTGATGGTTGTAGCACGTAGTTCATGCACCCTCCTACTAAGTGCATTAGCCACTTTATTTTCTTTCCCTTTGATATGCTTTATATCAAAGTTATATTCTCTTAGAAATTCTAACCATCTGCTTTTCCTAGCATTTAGATTTGGCTGATCAAATAAATATTGCAGACCATTGTGGTCTGTTCTTAGCTCAAACCTCTTTCCCATGAGGTAGTGTCTCCATTTCCTCAGGGCATGTACTATGGCTGACAACTCCAAATCATGAGTGGCATAGTTTCTTTCATGCTCTTTCAACTTCCTTGATTCATAACATATCAAGAATCCATTTTGACTGAGGACTCCACCAAGTCCTTCATTACATGCATATGTGCATACAATGAAATCTTCATTTGGGTCTACAATCCTTAGTATTGGAACACTTGTCAATAATTGTTTCAAATGTTGGAAAATCCTTTCACAGTCCGACGTCCACTGAAACTTCATACCCTTTCTTTACAAGGAAGTGATTGGGTGTGATATCTTTGAGAATCCTCCAATGAATCTCTTGTAGTAACCTGCAAGGCCCATGAATGATCTGACCTTTGTCACATTCTTTGGTGCTGACCATTCTCTAATGGCTTCTATCTTCTTAGGGTCCACTTCTATCCCATCTTTTGAGATGATATGCCCCAAATAATGAATTTGTTTCTGATAAAATGAGCACTTGCTCAATTTGGAATACAATTGATGTTCCCTTAATACTTACAACACCATCCTCAAATGATATTCATGCTCTTCCTCTGACTTGGAATATATAAGAATGTCATCCAAAAAGACAATGACAAACTTGTCCAAATACTCTCGAAAAACACCATTCATTAAGCACATGAAAACAACTGGTGAATTTGACAACCCAAATGGTACCATTGTGAACTCATAATGACCATACCTTGTCCTAAAGGCGGTCTTGCTAATATTTTATTCTTTAATTCTTACCTTATGGTATCTTGATCTGAGATCTATCTTTGCATCTTTCAATTGATCAAAGAGGTCATCAATCCTTTATAGAGGATACTTGTTCTTAACAGTCACTTTATTCAACTATCTGAAGTCAATGCACAATCTTAATGTTCCATCTTTCTTTTTCACAAACAATACTGGGGCACCCCAAGGTGATACACTTGGGTGTATATACCCCTTTTTCAGAAGTTCTTCAAGATGCATTTGCAACTCCATCAATTCTGGTGTACTCATTCTATAAGGAGTCGTTGATACTGGCGCTACTCCAGGCATCAAATCTATAGAGAAAACAATGTCTCTCCTTGGGGGTAGTCCTGGTACTTCCTTGAATACATCTTCAAACTCTTTTAGGACTTCATAATCCTCCAAATTTAGCACCTTTTATTTGGGTGTCTCCTCCATATGAGCTGCAAAAATTTGGCATCCTCTTCTATAACATTTCTTCAGATGCAATGCTGAAATTTCTCTAACAGTTACTGCCCTGGAAATTCCCTGTACTTTCTTTTGCTTCCACTCTTCATCCAAGAAACTGAATAATTTTTTATGAAAATCCAATAGAGCATGATGTGGATCCAACCAATCCATCCCAATTAAACAATCATAGGAACCTAAAGATAATATGTTCAAATTTTCCTTGGTATTCAGTCCATTCATGTCTATGAGGCATGACTTAACCAACCAGGATTTCCCATGCTTGCTTCTTGGAAATTGAAAACTTTCCACCATGTTAGGGTCTATATAACTATGACTAGCTCCTGAATCAATTAAAACAGCAAGGGTTTGGTTGTTGATCATACCTTCCACTTCAATCATGTGGGACTTGTTAGCGTCGGAAGTCACTCCTAGATTGCTTGCAGGAGCAGAGCCCGACACCCATCACTTTAATGTCACGATTTGTTTTTAAAGGGGTGATCAAAGGGAGATAAATAGTCGAGGGGATATTACTCTAACTCAGGGACTGGGTCTGGTACGTAAAGAACAAAGGAGGTTTGGAATCCTAACTTCAGCTAGTGGGTGTATTAAAAGATGAGCAAGTGGAAGACTTAGTAAGAAAGGCGAACAAACAACTCCGAGCAACAGGCTTGCAGCAGTTTGTAGGGGAAAAACTCTGTATGCAGGATCATCCTGGCTCAGGGCTTCAAGAAATTGAATAGAAGACTTGACTGGATCCTCCAATTCCAAGTCATTCAACATTAAGGAAATCACAGGAACCAATTAGAGACTCAGTAACTATTACAGTGATCCATTACAACATCATCCTATAATAGCTACAGCTTGACTAGATCCTCCAATTCCGAGCTTCTCTAACACAGTGTAAACAGAGACATGAAAGAAATTGGCATTCATAAGGCAAGAAGTCTCAAAAGTCCATACATAACCAAGATAACAGTGCTTCATTAAAATTTTACAATCGGGAGCTCTGCTCAACCATTGATCCTTACAAAAATGGCAAAAATGCCTACATATACTTGGAACTGACTTCGGTGTTGAAAGTGAGATCACATCATGATTTCAATGCTTGACAATGAGGAGCTTCTCTGTTAGTCTATGCATGCAGATGTTGGGCAGAATTCCCATGCAGTCATATTTCAGATGCGATCTTTGTCAGGAGGAACTGACAACCTGTCTCTGTGCACGCTCCTTTCTATCCTTCTATTTAAGGAAGGAAATGATGTATCACCCACCTTCCTCATTTTCATTAATTGATTCATCGGGACCTGAGAGGCTCTGGTCAAACATTCATTTGGGAGATGTGGTAGCCTACCTTTGGTTGTCTGCTACTTTGTTGGATTTCTACAGGGGGACTCGACTGGCCAATTATGGACGGAGCTAACAAGGCTGAGGTGATGGGCATGACAGATAGGATACTGGGTATGCGTGGGCTCTTAGGGGCTAAAGGTGTATATGCGATGTGGCATAAGAAGATGATGTGGGGACAACAAAGGATATTCGGTGACTGAACAAGGTGGGGGGAAATAAGTTGAGGCGGAGGTGGATAAGAGTGAAAGATGATGAAATGGAGGATACGTGTCATAGGGGTCTGTGAGGCAAAGTGACAAACATAAACACCCCTTCCCCGGGCCTCCTTCTCAATGACCAGGAGCCAAATCCGTGGGGCCGATTCTGGGCGCTATCGAAAATTCGGGGTTCGGAGTTTCAAAGTGTGAGAAATAAGGGGTGCCAGCTTCCCGAAATACGATACCTGATATGCCGACTGAATAACCCGATCCACAGGTCCTTTCCTTCACCCTCACGGCTTCGGCACCTAACCATGGTTATCCCCGACTCTCTATCGGGGTTCGGGGTTTCTCGGTTCTCGCTGTCGATAACTCCTCGTCTCTCCAATCCCCGATTTGCGGTGAGCTCCACCTCTATGAGATAGTCCCTACCGGCTAGACATGAGCCATATGACCACTTCCTCCATGTGACCGTAGTCAAACCCTCCATCAGAGTTTCGACGTTTATGATGACACGATGTTTGTGTCCACGGGACTCATGATTTTATGATCCCCGATGGCTCCTTCTGTGCTAGCCCTTTGACTAGGCCCTGGTCCAAGTGACCACTACCATATTCCCTTGACCATACTCTCCATCGTGGTTTTGCGGTTCGCATTTTTGAAGTGCACGAATCACTCGTCCCCGATATCCTGATGGCTTCAAGTTCCCTGATGGGCGTTTCCCTGTCGGGACTTTCTCGATGACGCCGATCTCCTGCCACGCATACTTTCTCAGATGGACAGTCTAGATCTCTTTCATTGTTTCTCGTGTCCATGATCAGGCTCGCCTGACGTTTATGGCTGCAGCCTTTGAATAAAACTCACCTGACCGGCTTTCAAAATTCCACTTCCATGTGTTTACATCAGAGACCTCAAATTGGAGAGGAAAACATCCTTGTGCAAGAAATGTTGCTAACATTAGGCTCCATGGGGGATAGATTCGTCCCTGTGATGCTCTGCGGACTCATTTTGCAGTTCCAGTGCCTCACTGTTGGGCTATGGAGTCATTATTAGGGCACAAAAATAAAAAAGAAAACGAACTAAGAAACAAAAAGGACAATATTTACAAACAAAGGAGTCATCTGAGACTCAAACAAAACATTTCTTCAGGAAATTCCCATTCACTGGGCCGCTGAAAACTTCTTCACCTTCCAAATCTCACAATCTGTATGTGTTATTTGAGAAATTCTCGGAGATTCTGAAAGGCCCAATCCACAGAGCTTCAAATTTATTGTGTTTTCCCTTATCTTGCTTAGGAGCATCCCATTTCATCACCAAGTCTCCTATCTAGAACCGCTCCTTCTTGGCCTCCCTATCGAAGGCTTGCTTGATCTTTTACTGATGGTCCTGAATTTTGTCCACTGTCTGCTCCCTAGCCTGCTGGACCTCTACTAGCTGATGAATCCTTCTGATCATGTCATTGGGCTCTTCTTGATAATCTTGGAAGAATTTTTCTATGAGAATGGCCAGCTGAGAAGGGAAGACGACTTCGGCTCCGTAGACTAACTGGAAAGGGGAGAGACCTATAGATCTCTTTGTAGTCACCCGATCAGCGCATAGGGTGTATTTCAACTTTGAATTCCAAGCCCTTTTGTTGTCTTCCAACAACCTTTTGATGATCCTTATCAGGCTTTTGTTGGAGGATTCCGCCAGACCGTTGCCCTGTGGATAATATGGGGTGGAGTGAATCAATTTGATCCCGAACTGTTCATAGAACTTGGCTAGTGGTTCAAACCCAAAAGCGGCTTCATTATTAGTGACAATTTTATTTGGGTAGCCGAACCTTGTGATGAGGTCCTCCAAGAATCTAATGATTACCTTGTGGGAAGCACTCCTAGTGGGGATAGCTTCAATCCACTTGTTAAAGAAATCTGTAGCAGTCAAGATCCACCTGTGCTTCCCATTGGAGGCAGGGTGAATTTCTCCAATGAAATCTAGGCCCCACTACTGGAAAGGCCCTGAAACCACCACCGGATTTAACGGCAGAGACTTGAGCTGCTACTTTCCTCCAATTTTTTGACATTTGATGTAGGCTCTGACCCTTTTGCAGACATCAGTGAACATGGTAGGCCAGTAGTACCCAACCCTGAGGATTTTGTGGGCTGTGGCTCTCCAGAAATGGTGCCCTCCACACATGCCGCTGTGAAATTCAGCTATGACCGCCTCGACCTCTGGTGGACTCATGCATTTTAAAAGCACCCCCAGGGGGTCTTTCCAATATAACACTTGATCAATCAGGCAGTATCTGACTGCTTTGAGCTTGAGAGTTATTTCTTTGCTTCTTTGCAGACCATCTGGAGGCCGCAGCTCCTGCAGAAAGTATATTACATCCTTATACCAAGGACATCGAGCCAATGGGGGCTCCCTTTGATGGTCTACGTTAGGCAGTTGATCCTGCTGAATAACTGAGCACTCGTTGATGAAACTTATCCCCAAATCTTGGCAATTTGCTTCAGCCAACAATTTGGCTAAACCTTGACCTTTGGTCAATTTGGTGGGCCTTATTTCCAGGTTGAATTCCAGAATTTTGGCTATCCATTTACTCCTTCTCCCGTTAATGTCAGGCTGAATAAGAATGTCTTTAACAACAGCCGAGGGGACATAGGCGATGATTTTTGACTGCAGGACATAGGTTCTAAAATCTTTGAGAGCTTTTACCAGAGCATAGGCCTGCTTCTCCATAGTGTCATACTTGACTTCAGCATCCCTCAATGCTCGGTTGAAATAAGAAATAGGCTGCTCTAGCCCAATGTTGTTTGTCTGTAATAGAACAACAACCACTGTGTCAGGTGAGGCAAAGGAGAAGATAAAGAAATCCTTTGAGTAGTCGGGACTGATAAGAACAGGAGCTTCAGTCAGGGCCTTCTTGATTTGTTCAAAGGAATGTCGTGATTGAGGAGTCCACCTTACTTCATTCTCTTTTTTTAACATGGTTGTTATAATCTTTACCTCCTCAACAAAGTTAGGCACAAACCTCCTTAGAAAATTAATTTTACAGAGGAAATATTGGACCTCCTTCTTGGACCTTGGGATTGATAAGGCTTGTATCGCCTCAACTCTGCTTGGGTCAATCCTGACTCCTTCTGTTGATACTATGTGGCCTAGTAACTTCCCCTCCTGCATGGAGAATATAGATTTCTTGGGGTTTAATGAAATGCAAAACTTTCTGCATTTTAGGAAAACTTTCCTGAGATGACAACAATGCTCTTTATTAGATTTTGAAAACACTGTGATGTCATCCAGATAAATGATCACGAATTTATCCTTTTCCCCGATGAAAGCTATATCCATGGTGCGCTAGAATGTCGCCCCTGCATTCATTAATCCAAACGGCATCTTGGCATACATGAATGTGCCCCACGGAGTGGTGAACGTTGTTTTTTCCCTATCCTCAGGCAGAACGGAGACCTGATTGTAGCCAGAGAATCCATCAATCATGGACATCCTGGAATATTCTGCTACCCTCTGTAGTATATGTTCCATCTTTGGTAGGGGGTAGTTATCCTTTCGTGAGCTCCTGTTCATGTTTCTGAATTCTACACAAAGTCGGATCTCTCCATTTTTTTTCGTTACTGGCACCAAGTTGGCCACCCACTTTGAATATCTCAGTGGTACTATGATCTGAGCTTGAAGTAGCTTATTCACTTCCCTCTCCATGATAGGCAGCAGCATGGGATTGATCTGTCTTAGCTTCTGCCTGAATGGCTTTGCCTCCTCCTTTAATGGAATTTTATGCTCGATGACAGAGGTGTCATAGGTTTTGACGTCTTCGTAGGTCCAGGCAAACACATCAGCAAATTCCCTCAAAAGTCCAATGTATTCGGACCTCTGCTCCTCTGTCAGACTTCTTGACAATTTGACAAACTTGGGCTCACCCTCGGTCCCGATGTTGCACTGAATAGTAATAGCGTCATCCTCCGAGGTCCCTCCTTTTAACGATACATCATTTCTATCAAAAAATATTTCCAAAGGAACAAGTCCTCTGGGAATATGGTTGATGGGCAGTTGTACAATGTCACGCTCTGCAATTTTATTCATAAAATTACTCCCATCGAGCTCTTCCTCTGAGACTACGTCTTGGTCAATGTGCATTTCTGAAAATTCCTCGACAGTCTCCAAGAACCTCTTGACCTCGAGATCATCCTCGAATACCTTCCAATGTTTTACGTTGTCAGGTATGGAGGGCCTGTATTTTACCTCTACATCATATCTAAATTTGGGCGGCAAGGGTACTTTGAAATTGCTAGCCGATGTAGCCAAGGAATATGCCAAGATGTTATCCTCTCTTGGGATGAATGAAATGTTAAATGTTGAGAAGAAACTGTCAACTAGGTCCCACACCTCATTTCTGTATCTTCTGAGTGAAGGATGCTTAGCCTGATAAGCATTTCTGATCTGCTGGACCACCAACTCTGCATCACCGAACACTGTTACTTCCTGAATTCCCATTTCCCTCGTAGCTCTTAATCCTAGAACAAGAGCCTCATACCCTGCCACATTGTTGGTAGCTTCAAATTCTAATTTGTATGACAAAGATATGGTTTCCTGAGCAGGTGACACAAAAACCACCCCAGCTCCTGCGCCTTCCCTAGAAGAGGCTCCATCAAAGAACAGTTTCCGGATGGGGGTGATGGAGGGAGGAAGTTTAGGGGAAATGGTGGGATGCTTTATGAGTTTGAGAGGAGGCTTGGGGGCATGGGTGAGTTGTAGTAAACTGGAGCCTAAATAAGTGTCCAAGGAAAAGATGGGATGGTTGGTAGGGTTGGCTTCATCACTGATTATGTAGGCCAATTGGGCTTCCCTATACAGTCTTCTATGCTCCCCTACGAACACTGGGATGGTAGCATATGTGAGGTCCATCTGCAAGGTTCCCCCCAGTCTTTTTATCCAAGATCTCGACAACAACATACCGAACTTGGGAGGAACATCGGCCACTACAATATCCATGACCAGGATTTTCATGGGCAGTTGAAACAAGGTCACGACCAGGTCTTTAATAACTTCGAGGCACTGAACTCTCCTGGAGTCAAAAGAATAGAGGTCATGATAGGCTCAGGTGACTTCTAGTCCTAACTCTTCCATGACAGTTTTGGGCATGAAGTTGTGAGAAGCCCCTGAATCCATCAAGCATTTGTGCAACACTTTATCATGTATGTTCAGGGATGTGTAAAAGGGAGGGGATGAATCATCTCTATCTTCTACCATGGGGCCCAGGACAACTATTGGCTTTTCATCTTGGAGGTTTATGGAGTCTGAGGGAAGGCATGAGGCTTCAGACTGTAAAATTTCAGAGAAGCACTTTTTGAATTCATCATGTTTAATTAGCTCAGTGAGGGGCACAGGGATTCTAATCTTTTGGATCTCATGCTCGAAATTAAAAGAAGATGTAGGTTTTGGAATTTATTTTATTTTAGGAACATGATTGTGGACAACGGGAGAGAGGGGTTGGGCCTTCTTACCTTTGTGACCATCTTCCACTTTACTAGCAGGCTTCTCTGCTCTAGTGGATTTCTCAGGAATATCAGGTGTTGCTGTCCTTTTGTCGGACCTCAGGTAATACCTGCCTCAGCCGCCGCTAACCTCGTCTCCCTTGCTCAATTCATTTAGCTTACTATCCATGAGAGACTCCTTGTAATATGTTTGAGTGAGATGAGGAAAAGGATGAGTGTCTTCTAAGCAGTGGATTTCAGGGTCAAGTTCACCTATTTCTCTTTCCTCCTCATCAACCACCAAATTGTTCTAAAAAGGGGCCTGAATTCTCTGGTCTTCTCTGTCTTTGTCTCTTTGTTCCCTTGGGAAGGCCCATGGCCCATGGTTATCATATCTCCTGAAACCTCTACCATCGACATTCTGGGGATTTCTGTATATGGGCTTCCCTTCTAACTCCCACCTTTCCATCCTAGAAGAAAGTGACTTGAGTACCCTAGCTGTCTCATCTGCCTGAAGGGGTAGGGGAGAGGAACTGGATGAGGCAGCTTTAGGCCTCTGCCTGGATATGTTCCTACCAGCAGCATGCCTGAGTCGGTCAACAACCAATATATTAGACTCTACTTCCACGGCTGCATCCTACATCTGAGCCAGAGTAGTGGCTCTTCTTTCCCGCAACAAGAGGCAGAAATCGGGATCAAAGGCGCTAGCATAAGTAATCTTTGCAGAGGCTTCAGAGGGTTTTATCTCAGTAGGGATTTTGTTGTACATTTTATTAAATCTCTTGGAGAAATCGGAGACAGACTCTCCTTCCTTTCTCTTCAAAGACCCAAACTCTTTCATGTAATACATGAAGTCTTTCTTATCTCCCCACTGTCTTAAAAAGGCATTATCTAAAGCTTCGATCCCATCAATAGATCCAGGAGGAAAGGCCTTAAACCATTTTCTAGCCTCTCCATGGATACTATGGACAAAAATCTTCATCCATACGTCAGCGTGCATGATGTTATTATCATCTGTGAAACTGTAGAAGTCTTCTAGGTGCTCTTCTGCAGTTATGTCCCCCTCACCTGTAAACCTGGGTAGTTGTTTGAGGTAACCATTTTATGGGAGGGCATTGAGGGGCTGCAGTAGCACAAGGGGAGCATACCTAGCGGCTATAATGGCCTCCATTCGGGTCAGAGGGGGATTAACACCAGCCATAGGAATATTAAGTGGAGGAGATCTTGGAGGAGAAGGAGTTCACGAAGGGACTGCTGAGAATGAGCCTCTAATTGGAGTGGGGAACAAGAGAGGATTTAAGGAGAAGGCTATCGATCTCAAGTCAGTAGGTACTCCTCTTTGTACAGGAGTGGTTAAACTAGGCGTAGGGAAATCTTCTGCGGTCCTGGGTCTACACCAGGGTACAGCTTCAGGGGAGAGGGGAGTGACAAAGTCTTGTCCCTATGGTCCCAGACCAGGAGAGGAAAACTCAACAGGAACACTCCCAAAATTTAGGAAACGAGAAACTGCAGAAACAGGCCTGTCAAATAACTCAAAAGGAGACAAAGGAGCTCCCACAGAAGGATATGGTGGATTACCTGGTTCGGTGATGGACGCTTCTTCTTCAGAGGCCTTTCCCTTTTTGAACACCGCCTCTGGATCTGTTTCAGGCATAGCTAGAGGCAGCTGTGGATGAGACCGCGTATGCCTGCCTCTGAAAGCCACAATTAACAGAGCAGGTTCTCTCTAGCAGAGTCGTCACAATGGAGTCGCCAGGTGAAAGTTAGCAATCTTGAAAGGCTCCGATAATCCGATGCACCTTCGAATTCAGAGGCTCAATGTCGTTCTACCCAGGGAAAATCTTCAATTCCGTCCCCGGCAACGGTGCCATAAATGTTAGCATCGGAAGTCACTCTTGGATTGCTTGCAGGAGCAGAGCCCGACACCCATCAGTTTAATGTCATGATTTGTTTTTAAAGGGGTGATCAAATGGAGATAAATACTCGAGGGGATATTACTCTAACTCAGGGACTAGGTCTAGTACGTAAAGAACAAAGGAGGTCTGGAATCCTAACTTCAGCCAGTGGGTGGATTAAAAGATGAGCAGGTGGAAGACTTAGTAAGAAAGGCGAACAAACAGCTCCGGGCAACAAGCTTGCAGCGGTTTGTAGGGGAAAAACTTTGAATGCAGGATCCTCCTGGCTCAGGGCTTCAAGAAACTGAATAGAAGACTTGACTGGATCCTCCAATTCCAAGTCATTCAGCGTTAAGGAAATCACAGGAACTGATTAGAGACTCCATAACTATTACAGTGATCCATTACAACATCATCCTATAATAGCTACAACTCGACTGGATCCTCCAATTCTGAGCTGTTCTAACACAGTGTAAACAGAGACATGAAAGAAACTGGCATTCATAAGGCAAGAAGTCTCAAAATTCCATACATAACCAGGCTAACAGTGCTTCATTAAAATTTTACAACCGGGAGCTCTGCTCAACCATCGATCCTTACAAAAATGGAAAAAATTCCTACATATACTTGGAACTGACTTCGGTGTTGAAAGTGAGATCACATCATGAGTTCAACGCATGACAATGAGGATCTTCTCTGTTAGGCTATGCATGCAGACGTTGGGCAGAATGCCCATGAAGTTGTCTGTTAGACACGATCTTTGTTAGGAGGAACTGACAGCCTGTCTCTGTGCACGCTCCTTTCTATCCTTATATTTAAGGAAGGAGATGATGTATCACCCACCTTCCTCATTTGCATTAACTGATTCATCGGGACCTGAGAGGCTCTGGTCAAACATTCATTTGGGAGATGTGGCAGCCTACCTTTGGCTATCTGCTGCTTTGCTGGATTTCTACAGGGGGACTCGGCTGGCCAATTGTGGACAGAGCTGACAAGGCTGAGGTGATGGGCATGACAGACAGGATACTGGGTATGCGTGGGCTCTTAGGGGCTAAAGGTGTATATGCGATGTGGCACAAGAAGATGACATGGGGACAACAGAGGATATTCGGTGACTGAACAAGGTGGGGGGCAATAAGCTAAGGTGGAGGTGGCTAAGAGTGCAAGATGATGAAATGGAGGATATGTGTCATAGTGGTCTGCGAGGCAGAGTGACAAACATAAACACCCCTTCCCCAGGCCTCCTTCTCGATGACCAGGCGCCAAATCCGTTGGGCCGATTCTGGGCGCTATCAGAAATTCGGGGTTCGGAGTTTCAAAGTGCGAGAAATAAGGGGTGTCAGCTTCCCGAAATCTGATACTCAATATGCCGACCGAATAACCCAATCCACAGGTCCTTTCCTTCACCCTCACGGCTTCGACACCTAACCATGGTTATCCCCAACTCTCTATCGGGGTTCGTGGTTTCGTGGTTCTCGCTGTCGAGAACTCCTCATCTCTCCAATCCCCGATTTGCGATGAGCTCCACCTCTATGAGCTAGTCCCTGCCAGCTAGACATGATCCATATGACCACTGCCTCCATGTGACCTTAGTCAAACCCTCCATCGGAGTTTCGGCGTTTACGATGACATGATGTTTGTGTCCATGGGACACACGATTTTCTGATCCCCGATGGCTCCTTCCGTGTTAGCCCTTTGACTAGGCCCTGGTCCAAGTGACCACTACCATATTCCCTTGACCATACTCTCCATCGAGGTTTCACGGTTTGCATTTTTGAAGTGCACGAATCACTCGTCCCCAAGATCCCCGATATCCCGATGGCTTCAAGTTCCTCGATGGGCGCTTCCTTGTCGAGACTTTCCCGATGACGCCGATCTCCTGCCACGCGTCCTTTCTCAGACGGATGGTCTAGATATCTTTCGTTGTTTCTCATGTCCATGATCAGGCTCGCTTGACGTTTATGGCTGCGGCCTTTGAATAAAACTCACCTGACCAGATTTCAAAATTCCACTTCCATGTGTTTACATCAGAGACCTCAAATCGGAGAGGAAAACATCCATGTGCAAGAAATGTCGCTAACAGGACTGATACTCTACTTGCTTGTTGTCTAGGGATGCATAAATCCTTAGCACATAGCTGCCCATGTCCTCTATTGTCTCAGCTCATTGTACATTGTGAACAACCCTACCATTTTCACATATGTGAGGACAATCTCTAAACCTATGGTCTCCTTTACAACCCTAACATTGCATAGGTGGTTGTCTTGGCCCTTGACTCCGTGTGTCAATCACTCTAGTTTCCTTATGCGTTTGCTTCCATTGTGGATTATTTCTAAAGAACAGTGGCTTAGCTCCCTTCCTCCTCTGATCCATCTTGAATTTCTTATTGTCTTCCCAAGCCTTTTGGAAATATGGCCTTTCTTTCAGCTGGTCATATAAGCATTTATCTCTCCTTATGGTCTCTTCTAATGTCTTGGGATCATCATAATGTATTTTGTCACTAATGAACGATGGAAATCCACTTAAATAACTTTGAATATTGATTGTCTCATCCTTAATGAGAGGGACATACTTCAGCAGTTCCAGAAACCTTCTCTCATATTCATCTATGGTTGTACTTCCAATCTTGAGTTCAAAGAACTCTTTCATTTTCTTGTCATAGTATCTCTTAGTCAAGTACTTCTTCTCAAAATAATTCTTGAATTCCCTCCAAGTAACACTTTTCTCTACAATGTGTTGTACCTACACAAGTTGATCCCACAACATGGAGGCCTTTCCTTTGATTTGATAGATAACAATTCTACCTTCAACATGAGAAGAATAATTATGCAATTAAAAATACTTCGTCATGCCTAGCAACCATGTTTTGGCATCTTCATCCTTCTTGTGCTCACCATCAAATGTAGGAGGTTTGATTTTGTTCATTTCTCCTCACAACTCATCCACCCTAGATCTCTTATACCTTCTGATAGGGGATAGACTTGATTTTTTGCCTACTCTCTTATGGGAATACCTTTGGGGATGATGGTGATGTCTACTAGCACTTTTTACTTTTCCTTTCTCCTCTGAATATTTGTGACTCTCAGATTTACTTGAGTCACTCTCCTTAACCAATTTCTTCTCTATTCTATTCAAACCTTCTAATAGATTCACATTGAAGTCATCGTGCTTCTCTTTGGCTTTCATAAGCCTTTAATTATCATTTTTATTGCTTTGGACATCCTTCTGCAAATTCTTAATGGTCTCATCCATATTCATATCTATATTCCTTTCTTCTCCATGTCTATTGGAGTTCGTTCCTTCCATGCCAAAATGGACATCCATCCCTCTACTATTCTCTGGATGACTATAATTACCTTGTTCCTCTTCCATTCCTATGGAATCTGCACTGGTTTGACCTAACCGAGTTGTTGTTAATTCTGAAAAACGTGTAGCCATCGAAAATAATCAGGCTAACAATTCAACAATTCATGAGAATATGCATCATTTCGATTCAACATACACATCAACATTATCACTCCCAGTTTCCTGGTGTTATCACCATGACAATTCTAGATAAGACCCAAGTATCGAGAACACATACGCGCAGTGCCTTTTGAGATACACTTGTGCAAGAAGGTGGTTTGTCGAAACCACTTT
The DNA here is from genome assembly GCA_009831015.1 of Picea engelmannii. NCBI lineage: Eukaryota > Viridiplantae > Streptophyta > Pinopsida > Pinales > Pinaceae > Picea > Picea engelmannii. The sequence continues at coordinate 257,459 of ML781398.1, forward strand.
CTCCAAGATGCGGTATCACGTGTCTCAACATGTCAAATCCACCACTCGTGGAGCGGGCGACGACTAGTTAGATCACCCTGCTTCATTCATTCGATACTTTGCATCCATGTGACATAAGTTGAACGTTTCCATGTAACAAACTCAAAATCTAATCATTCAAAATGGATTGGCCGAGCATGGAAACCCAATTCTCTTGTACATAATATATCTGCGATTCATAAATGGAGTTCTATAATTACCACTCCTCGAGTATGAAGATATATGCGTATCCATAACCAAAGTAATCTCCAAACTACTTGACTTCTTTCTCTCTTTAAAGACACATTTCGATATCCCCAACCTGATATACATGGATAAGGCTAAGTCGAGTGAGACTGGTTATTTGAGCAATATGCTAGGATTTCTTGCGAATAAGGAGGAAAGGGTCCTTACACACATTCTAGAAGTTAAGTTCCACATAGAGCCAGTTATAGACTCGTGATTGGAAGTCATGCTAAATCCCACTATAAATCATTTAGTCATCAACAGGCCAGATGCTAAGAAGAAAAGGAGTAAGCGACATAAGAAGGAGGAATATATGGCTGAAGCGGCCGAAAGTGTTGGAGAGAATCAACCGGTCTTGTTAGACTCTTCTTTAAAGGAGGAGATCGCTAATATGAAGTAAGTCTTCAACTAAGATAAGAATTTCTCAGTGAATTTTGAGCAACCGATAGCGGAGGTAAAGAGCACAAGAGATGATAGGCATGTTCTTCAAATAGCCCTTTTTACAACAGGCTAACTGCTGTCATTACCCTTTTGTAATTTTGTGATTAATATGATTATATAAATACAGAAACGGATTTTAGACTATTGTATTACAATTTCTATCTGGCGATATTATGACTCTTGTTTTCTTTTATAATAATTTTTTCTTGTAATCTTATATTTTATTTTCATCTGTCTAAATCAGAGGAAATTAAAACTCAGAATTCTTTTTAATTAATGCTTCGATGCGGTTATGTGTTTCTTTTTCTTTTATTATTATGCAATTTAAACTCAGACTCATCGCCTTCCAAGTGACTTCACACACATTAAATTGACTTGTTAATTTATATTTATCGTGCATGGAAATATTACAAGGTTAAACACTTCTCCGCCCACCTAAATCTGTTGTGCATTTCTTCTTCGTCGTACCGACTACTTACGCGCACTACTCTGGCATTCTGCGCCAATACCCACTGTGCACAGTTTCGATACCATGCACTAATATTCCACATGCATTTTCATCATATGCATGCACCATGTCAAGTTTAACATATTCCATAGTGCTCAAATATCCGCGCACACTATTGAATACATCGTCGCGAAACAAATTATACTCATACTTATGTGCATACTAAAAAAACTCCTCTGCATTAAGCAATACTTGCACACCCCATGTGCACCTTACTATGTGTGTGCTTACTACACAACGCTAATTTCAGCTCATGCATCTACACA
>ML781398.1:258955-305846 GCA_009831015.1 Picea engelmannii
ACCCTGCACACTGGCACGCCAACGTTTTCCCACGCGGTGCCAAATTTACCACGCGCGCCAGTACACCAACCTTTTCCAAGGAAACTCTATGACTCCAATTCTGGTCACTTCGAAGTTACTTTTCTGTGAATATTCACTTCAATTGCACCCCTCTGGCCCATCCAAGCATAGTGTTGAATTGAATCTTTCATACCATACTATAACGATCCCCCCAGCCAACCTCAGGCCAGGGTACGCCACTCCAGAGCAACCACTCATGCTCTGACACCAGTCGGTAACATTCCCAGCCATCAGGCCGAGACATGCTACTCTAGGGAACACTTTCGCTCCCCTACTGTGGAACATACAATAGCATACCCAGTGTTCAACTGAGCAATGCCACATAAATTTACTCTTTAAACTGCATGCAACTAAATCATATACATATAGCACGCTCGCAGAAGATTTACATCTAAACATAAACAAACAATTAATTTCTATAACATATGACTTTTATATTGAAATAACAGTAACTACCGATATGCATCATTTACAGGAAATTACCCATAAGCACACAAGCAATGATAATCACATATATGATAAAATTGTAACATAGGCATGTAAATAACAAAACAACATATCAATTTATCAAACAATTGGTACTTATCTTAGAAAGACTGTCTCAAAACATAAGCATTTTGGCTTATAATACTGGCTCAACAGCCTATAATGCATATCATATACATAAAGGTTCGTTGACCTTAATATTGCGTGCACTTTAATTACTGCGCGCGGTATCCAATATCCGCAAGGTTGCGCGCGGTATCTTCCGATGTGCATATTACATCATTTTACTACGTAGTTCATGAACACACTATGCCACATGATGTGCATTATCAAATGAAGTCAAAACAACTCACCTGCTTAAGTATATTTATATTACATTCACAATTGGGTTCGGTTGATGGATATTACAGAGTTGGACCAAGATCAATCGGGCAATGAGATACATCGGTCTCCCAGAATTCGGTGCACCCAAGGAATTTTTCGACTTGCATGACATAGTCAAATTACATGCCAAACAAGACTCATCATGGACTGTAGAGATAACAAAGGTGGAAAACATGGTTCTAGGTCAAGTACAATCATTCATGGAACACCCAATCAAGGCTCAGACAATGTTACAAAAGTTAAGTGTTAAAGTAGTAAAGTATCGAGCAAAGGAAGTGGAGGTAAAATAGATCCTTTCAACCCTGATCGACTAACATAGATTCTTGTATGCCAACACATGCGAGGAACTCTTCATCAAATGGTTAGAGTATGAGAAGAGTCATCCACTCAAGTGAAACCATTTGATGAATCTTAAAATACTGAGAGATGAAAGTGCCATGTGGCGATGTTTTTTTTACTTACCTTTCACTTTTCATAGTTATTTTTAGTTAATAATTTTTTATAAATAAGAGGATCGACCTATTAGAAGAGGTCGATGGTTTTTGCAAAGACCCTCATTTTTTGGATTTGTGAATAACTATTTCTGAACTAACTTAATTGAGAAGTCATGTATAGGACAGGAGACAAGTTTCTGTTTTTCATCAAAGGCATGTGTCACTAGATCATAAGGAGGAATTACTTCTGAATTTATCTCATGAATGGTTGTTGTAATGAGTAAGAGTTTCTGAATCTATTGATAAGTTAGCTGATTCAATATTTTTATAGTTCTTATCTTTGATGATGGAAAGAAAGTCATGTGGTTAATGTGTCATTAGTGATTAGAGCTAAGGAAACTGATTTTGTTTCCATAGTTTTCTTTCATGTATGTTTTCTTTCAATAAGTGTATATCAATCAATAATTGAAATACCAACAAGTTGATGTATTAGTACTAGGCTTGTCGTATGTGGAAGTCTTTGTCTTCATGCTTGAGCGCGAGGGTTAGCCTGAGATCAACCTTCCTCAGTAGTTAAGTTTTCCCCCTTTTCTTTTACCCAGCTGGTTTATACCAACACCTATCTTTTATCAGACCCACCTATAAGAGAAAATACCAAAGAGAGAAGATTCAAGCTGAAGGAGGATTTTTCACGAGAAGATATCATGTAAATCACTATGTAAATCCCATCATTTAATTGGTAAGATTGCTAGATCTAGAGAACCATTCCAGTATCAAACGTTGCAGATTCTAATTGGGCCTCGATGGCAGGTTTGGTTCCTATTGTTGATTTAAATGGATTTAGGACTCCTCAACAGAATTGGGGCTAGAAGGAGGGTTGAAGAATGAATGGCTGACAATATTTTTGATATAATATTTCACATAGCCCGTAGGTTCAAAACATCCCACATGCATGGCTAGTCATTCTCAAGAAATCCCACACACACTGAGTACTCCTAAAATGAGTAACTCACCCTAGCAAGAGGAAGAACATTTATTCCCTGAAATACCTTATGGTCTTCCCCATGAGGAGTTGAATTAGTTTAGAATAATCACAAGAGCTTACACTTGACAAATTGGAGCACTACCCTTAGCTCCATTACTTCCTCGTAGAAAAAAAGTAAGAAGACCAATGGTTAACATCCCTGACCAAGTTTTTGTTCACACAGTAGAAGACCTGATAGATTTCTCTCTCATTGAAATCGAACGTCCCCTTAATCTAATCCACGGAACACTAGTTGGTAACTTCTCTGATCCCGATGATTTTTCTGACGAGGAAGGGTGTAACTTGGAACACTCAGTGTCAGAGTCGGATGACATGGAAGATAACAATGATCATAATGGAGAAATGGGAAACCTACCTCATAATAATCAACATTGGTTGGCTAGAGATACTCTGGCCATCCCCAGATGAGTACATAACCTTCCTCGACATATAGAAACATTACTCCCTAAATTTGACCCTAAAACCTCAAGATTTCCTGAAGACCATATCAAAAAATTCATACTATCTATTATACTGATGAATGTCCAACATGAAGACATAGTGTGCAGGATTTTCCCCTATACTTTTGAGAATTCAGCCTCCACGTGGTATTTTAACTTTCTTATAGGGTCCATAACTAGTTGGACGGAGTTTCAAAATGATTTTTTAGATAAATTTGCAGAAGAAGCCACTACATGAGCTTTGATGGCTAAGTTGTTCACCTCCACCATGAGTTCAATGGAGAAGGTTAAAGAATTCAATCAATGATTCACCACTATCCTTAACAAATTTCAACCCAAAGCTAAGCCCACCCAGGAGTTGCAAATCGAAGTATACACTAATGCTCTTCCTGTTTCCATTTCCATGTTTGTGAAGAGGGATCCCAAACCAACCTTAGCCAAGAATTTTGAGGAATCCAAAACTATAGAATTCCAAATGAAGGGATGTAAATAAGGTAATGTCTCATTAGTTAAGAAGGAAGTTCAACCTCCACTCAAGAGAGGACTCTTGTTGACCATACCCCCAGGGAAACAAACAGAACAAGGTCTTAAGAAGTGAAGTGGAGACATAGATTACATACAACGAATGATAAATAAGTTGTAAAACAAAATAATAGACAGGAAAAGAAGTGAAGGGGAAGGAAACCAAGGCCAGAGGCCCTATAAACCCTTTTTTAAAATAAATCCACCTTTCAAAGAAATTGAACCTCCCCCATCCAAATTAAACATTGATCTGGGAAATGTAGCATCCGTCTATTTATGTACCTATCACCAAGAGAAACATTCTTAAAGAGACTACCCACAATGGGTGCATGCCATGAATTTCATGGCCAACTGGTTTCTAGATGAGGTTTCCCTTACCGAACAATCAAGTGAATCATCTATGAATATTGTTGATCAAGAAGAAGTTGATCCACCGGAAGAAACAACCATGCTGATATGGGACCTTGACCTACCAATGCCTTCTGATGATCTATTTGAGGTTCACGAACCTCCCGCATAGGTCTTGGCTATGCAAACGCGAAGTAGGGGTCACCTGGTCTCAAATGACCTTACTGTGGCCCACACTTCAAGAGGAAAACAAACATCTGATCACCCAAAATAATCTTTTGTCTCCCAAAGAAATACTATAAACATCCATACCCGAGAATCACCTAAGCTAGACTACAACATAGTAGAACATTTGAAAAACTTGAAGGCTAATATATCGGTCATGGACATGTGTATAATCCCCCAGCAAAAGGAATTTTTGTTACAAGATTTGAAGTTAGTAGAAAACCCTATAGCCAGCACTGACCAAGGAGAAAATATAGCCCTCACATATCTGAGAGGTAAGCCGACTGTAAATTCTTTCTCTAAAGATAAAAAGGGAAATCCTTTTGTCCCACCATTCCTCTTGACATTTGAAGTCTTCAACAGAAACCTCCATACACTAGAAAATTTGGGTCATTTTGCGATGGCTATTTCAATGCTCTTGCGACGTTATGTCGTGGATATTGCGATGAATCTTGAGTCTCTCAAACATCATATCATAGAATGTGGAAATTTCAACAAACTTGAATTAATGTCACAAGCACGATGACCGTAGGGAACTTCTCACAATTGCGACAAAAAAAGAAATATTGTCACCAATATGACAATATAGGCAAACTAAGTGAAACCAATTGTTCATCGCAATTGCGTCGACAAATTTTCGTGGTCTATATAGCAAATTCGTCGCAGGATTTTTTATTGTCGTCAAAATTGCGACAACAGATTTTCTTGGTTTATATAGCAGATTTGTCGTAGGATTATTATTGTCGTTGCAATTGCAACGACAACTTTTCTTGATTTATATAGAAAATTTGTCACAGGAATTTTTATTCTCGTCGAAATTGTGATGACAACTTTTCTTGTTTTATATAGAAAATTTGTCACAGGATTATTATTGTTGTCTCAATCTCGATGAAAACTTTTCTTGATTTATATAGCAAATTTGTCGAAGGAATTTTTATTGTCATCGAAATTGCGACGACATCTTTTCTTATTTTATATAGCAAATTCATCGCAGGATTATTATTTTCGTCGCAATTGCGACGGCAACTTTTTTTGATTTATATAGCAAATCTGTCGTAGGAATTTTTATTGTCGTCGAAATTGCGACAAAAAATTATTTATTTAAAAAAAAAATTAAAAATTTATTTTTGGGCTAATTGTGTGCTCTCAATATTGAAGGTATATATTCTCTTTATGTATATCTATGTGCATAAGTGTATTTAGTACTAACATAATGTTTTACAAGACAATTCATGAATGCTACATTAACATGCATTTTCTATAAGATCCTAAAATATTCATGCTCAAGTACCAAAGGGAAATAAATGTACAATTCATGAACTCTACATTAACATGCATTTTCTATAAGATCCTAAAATATTCATCCTCCAGTACCAAAGGGAAATAAGTACCAAAGGGAAATAAATGTAATGAATGTTCACTAACCTACTTCTCTCAACAAAGAACTATGATAATCCTCCAAAGAAACCATATTTCCATATGCATTCAATATGTTGATTAAGTTGTTTCCATAAAATTGGTAGCAAGTAGCATTAACATGGAGATTTCCTATTTCTCATTGCATTGACTACACTTTAGGGCATTAACTTGGTGGTATCTTGGACTTAACCATGAGTTTTTTGGTTTCTTGTTTATCATTTATTTGTTCACGAGTTTATCATGTAATTACAATAATGATCTAAGGAAACCACCATTCTAGAATAAAAATCATAATTGACAATTTATGTTAGCTATAAGTAACCATGAATGTATGTGTGCAAAATAATAATGATATCGTTGAGTGGAACATAGTTTTGGAACAACATATTTTGTACAATATTTTATACACAAGGCTTAAATAATTTTAGGTGGCTATTGCATATTATCATTACCATATTAATAACTATCAATAGAAAACAATGACATTATTTGTATATGTATCCCTCTTTTGATACTAAAAGTTTATCTATGATGAATATCTCTTGAAATTAGCTCTAACATTTCATAATCTAATTGTACACCTACTATAATGAAGCTATATATATATTTTTTATGTATAGTTGTATTCTAACATGTTTATTTATGAGAATATCCAACCATGCTACAATAACATGGGTTTTCTACAAGAGCTTTACATATTCACTTTCAATTAAGTACAAGGCAATAATTATATGGTGATCTACTAAAATACTTATATCACACAAATAAAAAGAAGTATGCTATTTTTTTCATAGACATACATTTTTTTTATTTTTTATTTTTTAACTTTTATAGACATAAACCAATACGCTTCTCACCATATAAGATTTCATACGAAACAAAACCTATAAGTATAAGGAAATAAATATAAAATCCATTCACTAAACTGCTTCTCTTACAAAAATAAAAAGAACCTATTTCTTTCGTCAAAGTAGACTAGATATGGGATTTAATTTGTATAGAGATAAATCCATACACATATGGGCACATAGGATTTGATACCAATAAAAATATATAAACAAAAGTCTTAACTATAAATATGAATGACTCAACTACAATTTTGACATAATTCAAAAAAATTATGCTATTTCTTCAAAATAGTAATATAGGTTCAATGTAGAATAAAGTGAACCTTTTTCAATACAAACATGTCATGGTCGCCAAAATCCCAATGCAAATAGAAACAAGGGGGAAAACACCATGAATAAAAAAGGTTATTGGGATCGACATCATTGGGATAAAATTCTATAGGAGTCCATGAAATTCAACTAACTCTATAAGAAGGTCAACATGAATATCCACTAGGTTTGATAGGAATCTTTGTAATTTTTCTAAGTCTAGGTTCTATAATTTTGGTAGAAGCATAGGAAAATATAGTTAACCCTGGGAACCTTGAAAAATAGCAACCATGTCTTAAGAAAAATAAAGGGAACTAGTAAGGTTTAATCAAATTTAATGATAAATGTATATCATAATACCATGTGTATTGATTCTATAAGGACCATCCACTAAATTGATTCTCTTCCATAGGTAAAAGTACCTATGGATGTTCCATCAAAGGAAAATTAGGAAATAGGCATTCTCATTATCAATTTAGAAAACTATCTAACAAGTTCAAAACATTCATAGGGGTTGTGTTATAGGCATTCTCATTATCAATTTAGAAAACTATCTAACAATTTCAACAAAGTCATAGGGGTTGTGTTAGCTTTCGAGGTTACTCTGAAAGTGCTTACACCATGTTTGGGGTGCTTCATGAGATTTGGGGTACATGGTGTATGATTATCCCTTGAATGTTTTGATATGGATTTTCACATTGGAGGTGGTTTACTTAGTGGTTGATCAAACTTAGTTGAATGCTTGCATTACATTCCTCCTTAGAGTGTTGGAGATAATTAGATAAATTGGGACATTATTTATGTTGGCCAAATTTATATTGGTTTATTTATCGGGAGGATTCCCTACATTGTAAAAGAATCATTGACATTCTAGATGAGTTAATTGAACCCTAGACAACATAGGGTAGATTTGATTCTTTCACGGAGGCATGTATTTGACTTGGGGATGCCTTGGTTGCGATAGTGTTCATGTAACTGGAGTGGAACCAATGGAGCATGTGGATTAGTAAGTGGAGTGTAACTAATGGAGCATGTATCTTAGGAGGAATGATGGAGTCCTTGGATGCTTGATAACCATTGCATAATCCCATACCTCTTCAATTATGTTTCCATCAAAATCAACCCACAAAAATTTGGAATTGCTTCTTCATACTCTAGAGATCATCATGGGGAAATGTGAGGGAAAAAAGTCCCACCATTGGTATGTGAGTAACTTGGTAAAACATATGGGGTGGTTATGATCAGTAGGGGAGGGGGTGTCATCATGGACCCTGGAGGAACAATTGAAATTTCTTTTGCATGGGGACTTGGTGTTTTTTCCAACAACCAAGCAAAAGCCTATGCACTTTGGAAAGGATTGAAAATTTCTAAAGGTTCATGTGCTCAATCGTTGGTTGTAGTGAGAGATTCAAATAAAATCATTAACCATATGGAATTCATTGTGCGCTAAAATAGTCTCATTCAACTTCAAGGTTGTTTTCTTGTTGAGCTGACAAAACAAGAATTAGTTGGTCTAGAGGCAAGCAAATACCAGATGGTAGAGTATAGAATATATGTTTATGGAAGGAAAATAAGTGAATGAGGCCAATTTTCAAGATGGTTTGTTAGAAATGACATATGCAAGTTATGTTTTATTTGTTCAATATTTTAAATTCACCTAGTTATTTCTAGACCTGAAGTGTTATTAAATCCTCCATAAATAAATGTGGGTCTATTCCAAAGGTCATGCAATCTACAAAACATAAAGTATCAAATCCATATGTATGTTGAAACTTAAAAGTTTATTAAATTCAATTAAGATACATGTAAATCCCATGGATCAAACCGTGCCAAATCCTAAAACATGATATGTGAAGGATGATCAACTCAACTGGCACAAAATTTATATGAAATCCATTTAAACTTCACTTAAAATATAGAAGTCGACACTTAGATATATTTTGATGAAAAATAGAATGACATATATTTTCAATCCATATGTGCAAGAATGTCATGTGTCATCTCCTGAAGGTATCACTTGTCTCCTTAACTCTAAATTGATGACATCATCAATGATATGTGGCAACCTATGATTGGTCCATGCCTTAACAATATGACTTGATAACATTACCATGATGACATGGATATATATAAACTTGTTGTGCTCTCTAATAATTGCATGTTTCTAACTAATTTATACCATGTTGATGTCACTATACTACATGGTAGGATGTACTAATCCTACCATGAGTTATATAATGTCAAGAGAAGAGGTGCTCTCATGAGGTGTATTATGAAAAAATACCCTTTTAGTACAACTATTGTCATGTTGTTCATCACACTTTATGTGATTTCCATAGAATGGCCATCACATACAAGAATAGGAGGTTTATCTAGAGCTCAATTGGTTCCATTATATCTGAGAATGGAGTTTAGTGGGTGTAATGTGCATATGAATCTATGTCTAGACCTAGATGGTAACTTCTTTCTAACATTATTATTATGGTTTGATCTCATGGGTGAGTTACAAGTTTGTTTATTAATAGTAGATGGATTGAATTGATCTAGTGTGATTGTAATATCTCATTCTAATAATATTTATATGAATGATAAGTATGCAGTTGGGATTTTGAAGGGTAAGTATGCAGGTGGAACTCACATTTTTCACGCCATCTGATTTATCAATATTAGTGTCAATGTTGATTGAATCAATCGCTAACTCCAACCAACATTATACATCACCAAGTCATATGAATAGGTGTTTATGAACATTGAACATTGGAAAACAAAAATGTTAAGGGAGAAGATAATATGCCACATCATCTTACAGTAAAAAATCTCTAAAACAAAAATTAGTAAATGAATAATAGTTGTTTACACCATTATCTGTCCTTGGATTTTGAATTTAAGTATACAAGGAAATGAAGGAAAATTTCATGACTCAAGAGAAGAAAATGATTTATACCTTTTAGGAAATGTGTTTTGGATCATGGAGGCGACCACCCTTCAAACCTACATTTTTAAAAGGCATTAAAAGGTTAAATGACGTAATAATAGCTAAACATCTATGAGGAAATAATCATGTACAAGTGCAAAGGAAGGCTACTATGTGGGCTTGAAACAAGAGAAATCTTAGCTCACACATACACAATACATAAGATAAGATGCCATGTAAAAATCAAGTGCACCACTATCTAAGGGAGTTTTATCCTTTGGAATACATTGTGAAAGAAGATTAGAGATGAAGTCTACCTAATAAAATATAATCCCATGCTTGAGCATCCCATGCATAATCAAAATATATCGTAACCATATGTATATGGTGCCTCGTCTACCATACAAGAGGTTCAAGAGAAGTGTTAAGGCTTGAAGTTCCATTTTAATTTTTTTTATTAAGTGTACCTTACTTGTGGTAGTTTGGAATGGCTTAACTAAAAGCCACCATGCCTTCACAATGTTATAAGAATCATGCATTTTGATAAAAAAATTCAACCACCAAAGGCTTATTGACATTCTGGGAGGTGAGAACTCATACATCCTTTGAAGAGTATCAACGCCATATTGCTCGATTATGTCATCGCTTTATGATTTCAATGTTCAACTTGTTACATCTGCATTCTCAATCAAGGTATTTAGCATGTTTATGCATGGAGACAATTCCTCTTTGTATCCCACCTTGTGGAATCACAAGACCTTAACATTGAAATCCTTGGGTTCATGTCCTTGGCTTATTTTTCTGTTCGCAATGATTTGTGGAAGGTTCAACATCATTGTAGATATCATAGAGGAATGAATAAGTAGGCTTTGAGGCAATTTTGAGTAGCAACACCATGTCCATGACACAATGAAAATAATGGTAATGCTCTTTTTCATGTGAGACACAATGAAAAGCCATAATGAAAAGAAGGGTAATGCTCTGAAAAAATATTATAAAATGATTGACATGGCCATTTCGAACCCCTCATGTTTAATACTTAAAACTTATTATTGCATCTTCCCAAAAATTTATTTTTGCATGTTGCACCAAGTTTGAAGTTTTCACATTGCTTGGAAAAAGATGCTTGCCACATGTCACATGTCACAAGACTTTCAAAGTTGCATATATCATGTCACAAGATTTTGAAAGTTGCATATTTCATATTCAAGTTCTATTTGTTGCCTAGACTCCATAGCTAGCCCAAGAACAAGGCACCAGGTCTTACTTGCATTCTCACATATTGAATCAAGGAGTATTGAATCAATATATACCAATTCTTATAAGAGAAGCTGAAATTATCATTAAGTGTATAACAAAATTACATTCATAGATATATACAAGCCATAGAAATAGGCTTGTGTATATTATCAGATAAAAAAGTACCCATAATTTCAATGCATTATATGCATCATTACATGGTCATCTATATAATGCACATCTAACTGTCTTATAAAATTATTACATGACATCATGAATTTCTTTTAGTCTTCTTTTGTGCTTTCCAGTTCTTAAGCAATTCATCCATCTCCATGTCTTCGTTTACTGGGTTCTCTTCAGTAGTTGATGTTGTTTTAGTCCTTTCATGCTGAGTACATCTGGTCTCATACCCACAACATGGATGCTATTGTGAGGGGCCATCACCTAAAAAAATAAAAAATATTAAATTTGTATGGCCAATTTTTAAATATCATTGAGGTAGTTCATTAATATTAAAAAAAAATCAGCAATGTAATTATTTACCTGGTCCTCTATTTAGCACCGTTGGAATGGTTGTCGGCCTATTAACCTAATCTTCAGGTCGAGGAGGATCATCTATGACATTATCTGCCATTGAAACCTCAAAATTTATAAGTAAAAAATTTATAACTACAAAATTATTAAGTGTATGATTAACATATAGACATTTTACCATCATGGGCCTCAGTCATAGGAACATCTTGGGGTTGCACCTCATTGGGATGGGGTTGCTGGGGAGCACTATGATATTCTGGCTGCGTTGCACTATCAACGCTCTATTTTCCATTACTAATGGTTTCATTGATAGGGATGCTCCCCTGATTAAAACAAAGTAAGACATTAAATTATGGACGATATCAAACATTTACATATTTTATAAGTAACAAAAGGTTAATGTGGACTAATTTTTATTTACCTTATCCCACAAATTGGATCTTGGGGTCTGCCCCATGCTTTTCCTATGATCAACCACGACTTTATAACTGTACTTGTAACCAATTTGGATGTCTTCCTTTGTGGTTTCAGTTCTGAAGTTGGCACCCTGCATTTCATAAGGGTATGGTTTTTTAATGTTTTTGGCTGCAATTACCTTAAAGTTGTAAGGTGATACAAATAATATTCATAATATGTTTGGGTACTTACGATTCGTGACTGTAACCTCGAGTAGCCGTCCTGGCCTAGCTTGTGTTGGCCATATTTGGAAATACTTTCTTTGGTTTCCTTCGAAGTGTCAGGCAACCTATCATCAAAAACTTCAAGTATGTTATATATAAACACAATTTTATTTAGATCTAAAGAAAAATAAAGCTGGTATTGAATTCAAAAAATTGTAATTTACCTTGGTGTACCAGTTATTTGTTCTCCTGATGTTTTCAAAATCTTCGCTTTTGCATCATCAATGATCGCCTTCCACTCCCTCTCTAGAATTGAGGGAGGATGCTCATACCTAGGATTTCTTGCCAAGATTCATCTATAAACATCCCGCGTGTATTTTAAATATTGACCTACTACAGATGTGACCTTTTTTTATTGAACGTGTCTACACCAAAGAGGCCTTCAAGATAATTCATAAGTTCCTTTTTGAGGTTGGAATTATGGCAATTCCACCTCATGCGTAAGGTTGCCCCAAAAATAGACAAGGTCTTGTTCTCTAGGTGCCTATAAAAAAGGTCGTTTCCTACACACAAAAATATATGATCATTAATTTAAAATTAATAATCTAGATGATTTATGTGTGAAGGCAACATTAAACGATTAAAATATGAATTAAAACTACCTAGGAGTCTTGATTTTTTTAATGGAATTCCATTATCATCGACCAAAAATGTGCATGGAAAGGTCCCCATGCTTGTCACACGTCTAGCTCCAAGAAATGTAACCATATCAACCACATCAGTATGATCCTCATCTCTGCGACCATCTATAGACTCTGATCGAGGTGTGGATGCCTGGCAGTGCATGCCATGGATCCTATCTAAATTAGGTGTGGAAGATGGAGAAGTAAATAGTGCTCTAGCATATGTATGGCCTCCCACATCAAGACTCTGTAACGTCTCTATAGCGCCACTACTACCAACATCGAGCATAATAGGATCCAAAAATTCCTTTATAAAAAAGAAAATGTTTTTTCGTGAGATAATGTGAAAGTCGAAGAACAAAGTATCATAATTGAACATATGAGTGCATTAAAAAAAAACACTTTAAATTATGGTTATTACCTTATATGTGTTAAGTTGTGACATAAGGAGCTTGATCTCTGCTTTGACGTCAGGAGTTTGTTCTAGACAATCTAACAAGCTAACAAGTTCCTCGTTATCTTTAATGATATTTTTTTTAATAAGAGCATCGAATCAGTGCATGAATAAAAACCCTCCTCATCATCGGAATCATGATCCACATAGCCTGCGGACTACATAAAATTTCAGCAAAAACAATGTTATTTCAATAAAATTATATAAGCAAATAATAAAAACAACGGAAAATGAAAGTGGAAATTGATAATCATTTACATGTTATGTAGTTGGCCTTTTTCTACGATCATCCTGCCACATTATAATATAATTCAAACCCCAAAATATTTAAAACATTGTTAATGATAACAGACAAACAATGTTAAAGATAATATTTACAACAATGTTAAAGATAATAAAAAAATATAATGCAATAAGTAGAGGTTTCTTAAAGAGGTGTTTTATAAGAACCTGCACACTATTATTCAATGTTTCTATTCGATTCAAATGATAATCCACTAATAACTCTTCCTCGGGGCTATCTTTTTTATTGCGCACATGACTACCCGATTCTCTTCACGTCCCTAATATATGCAATTTGGTTCTTTGTTTGTTGTCCTGGGTCGTGTGTTGTTTATAAACCCTGCAATAATGCCGGAAGCTTTAGGCCTTCCATCAATATAGATAGTCGCTCCCTTATTTTTATCCTTGTTTATTAATTGTATATAATTTGCAGCGAGTGCATGTCTCTACATACTTTGCATGTACCGGACTAGCCGCATCCAATTGTTATAATTGTAACATGGTCCGAGATAGTCCATCAATTCAGTTACTATATTGTATTTTACAATTAGTCCATCCATGGAAAATAGCCCCAAGCCATGCATGGAGGATGGTGCAATGTGATATGTCCTATTCTTGAAAATGAAGTCAACATCTATAGGAGGTAGTTCCTTAGTTACCCATTGTTTCACCAAATTATTATACCTAAGTGGAACATCTATGTCTCATATGCTCTCATCATCATAAGAGCATGATCCTCCTTTGACAAGAAAAAAATTCATGCGTCTACAAAATTTTATTCTGACTTTTTCACCTCTAGTCCTTGTTTGCTTATCATATCTACTAGATGCAGTCACATTTCCGGCCTCTATTTGTCCTAAGATTTCTTCACTCCACGAAGAAATATATGACAGGTACCTATTTGGTTGTACCTTCAGTTGCATGTGCACTTGTTTTTAGTTAGTAGTCCATCATCATATTTAAAGTTCTAAATAAAAAATTTATATCTTTAGTTTTGGATGCACAATTAGACTAGGGTGAAATTACCAATATTAGTGGTCAACCACCTAATTTAATGTGATATCCCTCTTGATTTTGGACATATTAAGGACATATTAATGTGATAACACTAAGTACATGATAAATTTATCATATGTATCTAAGAAAAAAATAGTAGTAAGGTTGTTGTTTGTTGGATTTGTGAAAATTAGAATTATTATAAGAAATGTCCATTGAAGATGAGGGTCAATTCTATGGAGTAAGAAATCCAACCAAGTTGGTGTGTTGAAAATCTTGGATGCTTTAGTTAGCAATATGTCTAAAGCAAGCCAAGAGTAGAAATATACAAATATTAGTTTTGTTCAAGCCAAGATTAGAACTATACAAATATTAGTTTTGTTCAATCCAAGTTCAAGAATAAGTTAGTTATGGTGATAAGAATAAGATAAGAATAGCATTCTCCATTGAACTTGTGTAAACCATTTCATTTGGTGTTTGTTGCACTAAGTGTAAAGAACAATGTCGGAGAATTATAAGATGTAAGTTAGGTATGAGCTATTTGTTACCTCTTTATTACCTTTTATTTTAATTGTATCCATATTTTGTATTGATCAAATGAGGAATTAACCCAAAACCGATTCCATTAGACACAAACTCAATCCTAAGGCCAACTAAGGAGAAAAAACAATACACGCTAATTAATCTAGGAGTCAAGCATGCAACCAAACCTTCTCACAAAGAAGCGCTAGTTGGTGATGGAATCCAACATCGCAAAATCAATGTGTGAAGGGGTTGAGTTTCGGTAGGTGTGAACGTTACATTGAAAACCTGCTTAACGAACTAACTCCCTAGTGCAAGTTACCTCACTGAGTAGTGGGCAACCCTCCAAGGAGTCTGAATGAGTCTAGCCAATGTCAATCCCAGGTACAACACCACCTTCCATGTGTTGTGACCTTGTGTAGGAAGTCTAAAAGATTATGGCCTTTATGGTACCACCTACTATACCAAAGCAAAGGGGGGATAGTCGAAAGTTGACACCAATACCTACAAAGCAGGGTTGATTACACTGAGGGCCCCAATGCGACCCCGTGATTGACCCTTGTGTTAGAAGGGCTTCCCAAAGTTAGTGATATAGCAACTGGATTTCACTCCCTAACTCAAGTCTTTATGTTTTTTTACCATCTTTGGAAAGTTATTCTCACAATCCTATTCCAAAGCTCTACACCTAAGCTAATATGGGTTTGAAGAGCCCTAGAAAATTTGCTAGATAAATTTTAATTAGTGCTTGATTTTTGGTTGTTGTTACTCAAAGGAGTGGTCATGAAACTATTGGCATTTTGACTCGACTCTTTAGACCATGCAAGAGGAAAATGAAATGCAAGAAATTAAACTTCAATGAAAACTATCTATGGGAAGGAGAAAGAGGTTTTAAGCAAAGAAATAATTTCTTGATAGATTACTATGTGTGCAGTACTGCAAAATGACCCGATTTTTAAAAATACCATGCAAATGTCATAGTTCACTTAGTACACCTATACAACATCGAATCAAATGTCATCATTTATAACATAGTAAACTTTTATGATTATAGAGACCACCATACACATATTGAATACTCATAAGGACTCCTTCATCCCCTCTCTTTTCTACCTCCCTACTTTGTTCTCCCACTTTAAATTTCATTTTAATCCTAAGCAATTAAGTAGGAGATCAGGGGTATGTTTGATGATGTTTACCTGGTGTTCAAGGTTTTCCACAATTTGGGCTAGCATGTTGTTAGCTTTTGGTAGTTAACAATAAGTAGAGTGTGGGCACTTTTGAACCTTCTACTTCATTTGTACTTTTCCAGTAGTTTGGCTCTGGTAATCTCAATTGAGAGAGACTTAGCAGTTTGTTGTTTCCTTGCATGTTGGTAACATGATTAATGTTGCATACCACAACATCAATGGTTGAAATTTTGAAGTGAGAGGTCCTCTGCTAACATGGCAAATAATGATCAAATAAATCATCATCGATCCCATTTAATTCACCCTTACTATATTTGCATGCAATCATTTGATTAATGTTTTCTAACCTTTGATGAGGACAATTTCGGGGGAATAATTTCCTGATTATATAACTTTGGGAGTATATTTAGTAAATTATTATTTACCTAGTGTAAGGTTTGGTAGAGACTGATTCAAATGTGAATCATGGATATTGTTTTTGAGGTGAACTGCAGAAAATATGTCCTTTGGCCATATTGAATTTGAAAATTAGTAAGTTCCATGGTTTGTTGGCTATAATTTTTGGTAGTAATGGTAAATCCAAAATACTGAGACATGGGATACCATCAATCAATAAATATTACTTGCATAAAATCTTAAAGGTTGATTGTGGTAAGAAAACTTTATATCTCACTATCCTCATTTTCTAGAAGAGAATCTGGGGTTATTTCATTGGTCTATGCTTTTAATTTTCATCATTGCTTGAGAGATAGATAACTATCACCGAAATTTTGTATTTTTGCTCATATGGAATCCTTAAAGATGGGGGTTTCCAATCTGTTGATGGTTGTTTCTCTCAATTGTTCTTCTTCCTTTCAAAGTTGTGAAATGTGGGAATCAAGACAAAATAAGCATCCATCCTATTTCTTTGTAGTATTAAAATCTGGCATAGATAATCTTTTATGCCACTCTTTCTTCAACACGGTATTGTACAAAGCCTCAAATTTTTATCACCAGATCAAAGAAAGAATTTGTTTTTCTAATGACTACATTTCCAACTAGTGTGGCAACATTTGGACAATAAGGAAGAGTCAAAACATTTGTTGGGTCAAACATTCATATTCCTGTTGTTGTGGCAACATTTGGGCAACACATGAGAGTCAAAAATGTTTTTTTTAACATATATTCTAAAGTCATATGCATGGCATTGTTTGGGAAACAATGGAAATGAAAAAACGTTTTTTTTAATTAATGCAAAACTTAGTGCACACTATCCACCATTTTGTCTAAAACAAAACAATGAAGATTCTGGGAGATGGTGATATATAATCGAAATTTCTCCCCTATAGTGAACAGTTGCAAGAAGAAGAGGAGTTTAGGGAGATCCCAAAAGAAGATTGGAAGTGATGTCATTCCATCAATATCTTTGGATGCCCATAACATAAGCAGGTTTAAAAATTTGGGTCCATTGAACTGGTTGATTATGAAGATGAAGCATACATGCATGCTCAGGTGAGCGAGAACTGCATTGGACATAGAGCAAAATAAATCTATAAGGATGCATCAATGTCTCATATTTTTAGTGTGAGGAAATGGTATGGCCCCAAGATTGAAGAAAAAGAAGAAGAGAGACAGGCTGCGAAGGTTGTCACATACAAATAAGGATGAAGAGCCTCTAAAGAAACTTATTTTTCCTGGAATGGTGGAAGAAATGAGTATTGATATTACCAAGTATTGGTGTCAGTAATATCAAATTTTTTGAGGTTTGATGAAGGCATTAAACCAGATGAAGATGCACCAAATATTGTCATTTTGGCAGGGGCACAAAATGTGGATCTGGATCAACTTGTTGAGATGTCGTGGCTTTCCAGTCTTCCTCTTGTAGTTGAAAGTTAAGATTGTGAAGGATTGCGTAAATGGTAGATTGAAGGCCATCACTGCTCACTTTGGGGATATCTCATTACCTACTGTCATTTGACATGCCTGATGCAAACATGTGATACTAAGAATGGTTCTATATTGATTCTAGGTCTGTGAAGGCGAGCAGATACAGAAATGGATTATGTTTCAAGAAAAATGAGTTCAAAATCTTTCCTGTGGATGATAATGAAGTATACTCCATGAATGATTAATGGATTTTGGAAACTCTTTTGCTTGTTGGGAGTTATTAGCTGTGAAACTTTGATAAGTATCTAAAGCAAAGTTTAGGATATGTTTTAGGTCCATTCTACAATCTTGAAATTTTGGATGTAAATTGAAGCCTTCTATGATCCTACCATGATAATAATAATAACCAAAGTATCAGGAACATTGATCCACTATGTAGTGTTGGGGTTCCATATCCCAAGAAAATTTCATGCAACCATGTTGGAACAATGATTTAAGATTGGAATGATTTATAGGTTTAAACAAGGTTTAGTCAATCTTCCTTTAGACGATAATGAGACTTATATTGTGGAAGTATTTGTCACGTGTGGACTTATCTAATTCTCCCATGACTTGAGGAGAAAGTTGGCATGATTTGAGGAGGGTTGTTACACCTTGAACACCTCATGATGATTTATGGAGATTTTTCATCTTGGAGATCTATGTGTCCACCTTGGAAGATACCTAAAAGACTTTACTTGCATACTTTGAGGAGTTTTTTGAGGATATACCCCTTTGGAGGCCTTTGGATGCTAGACATTACACCTTGGATTCACCTTCTTCCTTCATTAAGGGAGACGTTACTCTCTCTTGGGGCCTTTTCACTCGGATATTTGTACATGTTGTTTGACCACCTCATTTTTTTTGTATTTTTTGACTAGGTAGTTGGAGGAAGTAATATTTTATCCCTCCCTAGGCTAGATATAAGGATCTCACATGAGACATTTCTATAGACTATATATAAGGATCTCACATGAGACATTGTTATTTTACTGTAAATGAAGTTGAGAGAGTCTTCCAAATGCTATTTGAGAGAGTCTTCCAACAATGTTAAGAGGGGAAAGCAAGGATTTTCATCACTATAAAAGAATATTTTGTGGAGTGGGGGTTGATTTCCATTTATGGTTTTCAGATTCCCAAGTATGTCTTAAATTTCCAACATGAAATTAGGTTATGTTTACAGGATCTATGCAAGAGTTTTTTGTGTGCATAGTGTGTCTCTTGTTGCTTATTTTTCCCTAGAGATTGAATGAATTTCTAGGTCGGATTATTTTTACATGCATTCTTTAGTGTTGATTTGATTTTATTTTTTTCCCCAGGTTTGATAAATCACCCCTTTCAGTGTATATCACTTTGTTCAAGCCTTGACAGAGGAGTTACAATGCATTTGCACAAAGGAAGTGGGAGAATTTTATGGTTCAGAGGAATATAATCAATCCCAGAGGTCCCCTTAAACTGTCTGGAGTCTAGGAGAGGGTGATAATCGGTAAATAGTGAAGGAGGAAAGAGTGGTAAGGACTCAAGAGTTGAAATCTAGAATGAAGGGAAATAAATGCATTAAGCTTCTAAAAGGAAATCCTCAATTGGTCCTTGGGGTGGATATCACAATGGAGTAGGTTGTGGGAATGATAAGTAGAACCCTAATGGGTCATTTCTATGGAATGGAAGTAAATGAAGGAATTTCATTAGATTTCTAAAAGGAAAGCCTCAATTGGTCCTTGGGATGGATGTCACAATGGATTAGGTTGTGGGAATGATAAGTAGAACCCTGACAAGTCATTCCTATGGAAGGTTCATATTGAAGAAAAAATTATTCGGTCGGATAGAGAGATCTTGGAACCAAATGTTAGGATACTCACATGGTTTCCACACATTAGTAAAAGGTTGGTTAGTTTTCAATTTTCAATTCAAAGTGGACACAATTCCAGTTTTATTGACGAAATGGGGTTGTGGTACAACCTCAATGATATTGAAAAAATGGATGTCAAAACTTGATCCAAGAATGGAAAGGGTTACCAAACACTACATCTGGGTTAAAATGCCCATATTGGCATTGGAATTATGGTTTTTCAAAGACTTCAAGACCATAGGCGACATGGTTGAGAAGTTCAAAACATCCCATGTGTGCATTGTAGACAACATTTTAGTTGAGTTGGATGTCAGGGAAGGTTCGGTGAAGGAGATTGAGATCATGGTGGGGAATTGTATCTACATTCAAGCATTGGAAGACAAGAAGGAAGAAAAATAAGCTATGCAAATTGAACTTGACGTTGGATGAATAGCATGAAACACAAGAAACACTGATCTTGACATTGGATCTCACATGAGACATTGTTGTTTTAAAATTGTTGGATAACACTTAGGGTACTCACCATTATTGTTGCACTTGTGTGTGCCCTCATGTGCTCCCCTATCTCCTCATAGACGTTCCCTCATGTTCCCTCGTGTTCTCCCCTTTCTTCTAGCAGACTCACCCTCGTGTGACCTCACGTGCTCCTTCTCTCCTCACAGACTACCCTTTCTCCTCTCCTCGTAGACTAACCTTTCTCCTCGCAGAGGTCGCGTGCACACTCTATTCGTATGGGGTATGGATCAATGCACAATATAGGATGCGACCGAGGTATGGATCAAGGATATGCATACACAAATGGGGGGGGATTCGTTTTTGTTAAAAGGCTTTTGGTTTTGTTTTTTATTTATTTCTTAATTAAATATTTATAATATTTATAATATATAAATTATATATATATATATATATATATATATATATATATATAATATCTAATTTATATATTATAAATATATTATAACATATGGGTGTGGGTTTTGTTTTTACTATTTTTTTTTTAATTTGTATATATATAATATA
Source organism: Picea engelmannii (assembly GCA_009831015.1). NCBI lineage: Eukaryota > Viridiplantae > Streptophyta > Pinopsida > Pinales > Pinaceae > Picea > Picea engelmannii. The sequence goes on from ML781398.1 coordinate 279,681, forward strand.
TAAATTATATATATATATATATATATATATATTATAGTGGGTCTAATGGTTAAGAACATGTGTTTTATCCTAAGAGGTCACAAGTTAAAATCTATAGGGGGGTAGGGTATGTATACCTCCGGCATAGACTTTACGAGTCAAATCACTGGGTGGAGGGGATTGCTTGTCTCACAAACAAGGGGGTCTCATACAACAATTTGGTGTTTATCTTGTTATTAGAGCTAAATTTGAACATGGATTTTGTTTATCTTGTTGATATTGACATCCTTTTGTATGTGGTGGTCAATGACAATGGTTAGTGTGACCTAGAAGGCAGATTGAAAACATTATGGGTTAACACCCAAATTTCTGTTGTTACCACTTATTAGTAATAGGTTTGTGTGAAAAGTGACCAAACACTCTTATAATAATCAGAGCAGGTTAGTGATTTTTGTGTTGTTGCATGCAGGAGCCATCTGTCTATCTCACCAGGAGCTATCTGTCAATCTGTTGAATGGAGAAGTCGTTCGTCAAACTCTATTTTGCTTTGCGTGGAGGAGGTCACATCTTCAAGCTACTGAAGGATTTTGAAGGGGGTGCACTGAATTGAAGGATCATTGTTACTATTACGTTGCTGGAGAATTTGATGTTCGCCAGAATTGCATGAGAGAGCAAGTCGCCTCTGCGGATTTGATTATTGAATCATTGCCACCGTTCGCAAGGAATTGCTTGCAAATTTTCACATATTCTAATTGCCAGATCTTAAGGGAGGGTGCATATCTCTGTTGTTACCGCCAATAGACCTAGAAAACTGTTGTCAAGAATCATTCGTTGTCTATTCTAGTGGTCACGTTTTAACCGGATCGTAGAAGATTTGTTGTACTAGATCGCAGGAGATTCACTGTCAAGAAAGAGGAATAGGAGTCTATCGTGATCTGTTGTGATCTAAAATTTAGCCAACAATTGGTTCTGTTATTACTCCAGGAGTCTTTATAGGTTATGATTGAAAGATCCTGGTAACTTAATCAAGAACTTAATCAATATCTCAATAACTCATATAAATTGTAACTCTTAATTCCAACCCCTTAACTTTATTACACCCATCACCCCTAACACTTAACCTTTATAACCTAGAATTAATATAAACCTTAACCATTGAGCATTATAACCTCTAAAACCCCTATAACCTAATTACATATATAACCTTAAGTTTCATGGTTATCACCTTAATTTATCCTACAAATAACTCATATAAACTATAACTCTTAATTCCTAACACTAGTAAATTATAACCTCTAACCCCTCACCAATATAACTCCTTAACCTTAACACATATTCATTATAACCCGTAAATCATAACCATATAAATCCTTACACCTAATCCTCATATTTTAACCCCAATAACACTAATCCACTAATCAATAAGACTTATAACTCTTAACCCTTAAAACCCATTACCCCTATAACACATGTTACCATAAAACCTAACCTACCACCCTTAATCCCTCACACTTATAAACATTAACTCTCATAATACCTACACTATATAACAATGTTAAAGATTAATACCTAATCAATACAACCCTTAAAACCCCGAAACATTAACCCTTCTAACCCCTAGCTCCTATAACCACAAACCATCTCAAATCTTAACTCAAAAACCTTTCTTTCTTATAATATCTATAATATTGACCCTATAACCCCTCACCCCTCAACCTTATAATCATTAACCCTAAAAGATAAAGCTTATAATCATTACCCCATATAACCCCTATAATCCCTCACCATAGCACCTAATATATAAGTTATCCCTCATAACCCCTAGCACTCAATATTTATAAGCTAAAAGGATATATCTCAACCCCTATAATCCCTTAGCATTAACACCTAACTCATATATTCTTAACAATATATAACACCCAACCCTTAAATTTTTTATAACCTTCATACCATATATCACATATCACCTCTTCCCTATAACCCCTAATCCAATAAATCCTAACCCTTAATTCTTTTAACCCCTACATCTTAACCCTATAATAATAAACCCTTGTAACCCCTAAAACATAAAGCATCCCTAAAACATAAATATTATAACCTTACCACCTATAATACCTAACCATAGCACCTAATATATAATTATCGCTCATAACCCCTAACATAACACCTAACTCATATATCCTTACCAATATCTAACACCCAACCCTTAAATTTTTTATAACCTTCATACCATATATCACATATCACCTCTTCCCTATAACCCCTAATCCAAAAAATCCTAACCCTTAATTCTTTTAACCCCTACATGTTAACCCTATAATCATTAACCCTTGTAACCCCTAGAACATAAAGCTTATAACCTTACCACCTATAATCCCTAACCATAGTACCTACTACATAATTATCTCTCATAACCCCTAACACTTGATATTTATAAGCTTAACAGATACATCTCAACCCCTATAATCACTGACAGTCAACACCCAACCCTTAAAATTTGTATAACTGTTATACCATATATCCCATATCACCTCTTCCCTTAGCCACTAATCCAATAAATCCTAACCCTTAATTATTCTAATCCCTACCTGTTAACCTCTATAACCCCTAATCCAATAAATCCTAATCCTTAATTCTCTTAGCACCTAATATATAATTATCCCTCATAACCCCTAACACTTGATATTTATAAGCTTAACAGATACATCTCAACTCCTATAATCATTGACCGTCAACACCTAACTCATCTATATTCCTTAACAATATCTAACACCCAACCCTTAAAACTTGTATAACCTTTATACAAGCTATCCCATATCACCTCTTCCCTTAACCACTAATCCAATAAATACTAACCCTTAATTCTTTTAATCCCTACCTGTTAACCTCTATAACCCCTGATCCCATAAATCTTAACCCTTAATTCTCTTAATCCTCTTAACCGTGTTAACATCTATAAATCCTAACCCTTCTCTTAATTCTTTTAACCCCTACATGTTAACATCTATAGCATCTAACCCATATAACCCATATAATCCTCAATAAATCCTAACCCTTAATTCTCTTAATTCTTTTAACCCCTACATGTTAACATATATAGCATCTAACCCATATAACCCATTGTTGGGCCCAAGATATGATCACTTTTATGACGGTTATTATGCACTTTTTCCACATGTACATATGTGTTTTTCATCTTTTGAAGGAGCTTTTTGAAGAATTTCATGATAAAATGGTATGATCGACATAAGGTAGGCATGATTCATGTTTAATGATTGTATTGAGCACAATTTATCATGTTTTCATGCTTCCAAGGATCTGACTCATGTTTTTTGGTGTTACAGGGAAAAATCCCAAGGCGTTTTTCCATCTAGCACTCTGTCCAATACTTCATCTGACACTATTATAGGAAACAAACTTAAACATTAATTTTTGGGAGGATGAAGTGGAATCTGAAAAATATGGAACATGAGTTTTGTGTGCAGTATGCCCAATTAGGTCCAACATGGATTGTTTCCTGAAATTGTGAACAGATTAAGAGTTGTTCGTGGTTCTCAATTCGGCATCCGACACTCATTCCGTTACTCGATCCGACACTTTGTCCTGCACAAAAACATAAGGTGACTTGGCAGTTATGGTATTGGCAGCCAGTGATGGGAGAATCAGGAACATGGGTTTTGTTCATCCTTATCCCCTCCATCTACTGAACTCTTGACAACTTGATTTTGGGTTGTTAGGGTGGGTGATTATTGGCTCGCTCTGTTTCGACAATTAGGGCACCATTAATGAAATTTGCCCAGTTTAGAAGTGGTTCTACCCTCTTGTGGTCGACCACTTGGTTTGTAAACATTATAAATAGCACCATGGTGGTCAAATAATTGTTAAGCAGTAGAAGAAGTCGTGTGTTAGAGCCAAAAACGATTTTGGTTCTATTTTGCCGTTTTGCATTGCCGAAGTTATACAAAATTGTGTTTCTGCGTTTTAATGGTGAATTTGAATTGTTGAGCATGTGGTGTGCTTTTAGGAGGTAACCACGACTTGCTGGTGGGGCCACCAAAAGTTTGGTTATTGTTTTTGTGTTGTTTATGTATTTCATAGTTCAATTATTCTCTTTATTTTCCTGTACATGCATTTTATGATGTAAATTAGTTTGTTGTTGCAATTTAATTGTTTTGATTCTTTTTTGCAGGTTAGTATGATGGATTGTGTTAGCATGCATTAATCTCATAGTTAGGAATGGTTCTGCAGACTCCTAGACTAACCCCATGTGTATTTAAATACTAGATTATGTTTTTATTTATGATTTTAGAATCAAGTTTAAAATTTTTTGAATAGCATAGAATAGCATTTTAATTTGGGTTTTAATTGACAAGGGTTTGATGGATGGATAGAGTTAATTCCAGTTTTTAATGATAGATTGTTTATTTCAGCTTTATATAGATCTTGTTCAATTAGTTGTTGATTAACGTAGTTGTTAGTTTACTTTTTAAATGGCATGCTTTAATTTATGTTTTTAGTCATTTCTTTATTGCAGTTTGAATTGTTAGAGTAGATACAACATAGTTTTCATTTGATGTAATTTCCTTCCTAGAATTAGATTGCAATTGTATTTTTTTTAGATTAATAGCTCGAGTTTAAGTATAAATTTTTCTTATGTAGTGTAGAAGTATAATGATGATATCGTTATGTTGTTGATGGTTAATATATGAATATGCAGGGTATTTAACATTCACACAACCACCAACATTACATTTGAGTGTTTCATAGACTAAAGATAGTTTCTTGCTTTGTAGATTAGAAGATATAGTTACTTGTTTTCATAGATTAGAATGAGGTTTTATTTGTTATTGTAGGGTAGATAGAACTTACTTTGATAGATTAGATAGTAGTTTGCTTGTCATAGATTAAGAATTAGTCGTAGCCTTTCTCACTTTCAATAAAATAGATTTCTTTTCATGCATTGCATTGAGCATTTAGTCCACTTGCCTCTTAGGCTAGATAGTTGTTCAATGAGAAGTTTTAATTTGATTGCTTGTAGTATTTAGTTGTTTTTTCTTACTTGTATTTTTCTTTAGTAGGTTAGTTAGGTGTCTTTGATTGCTTGTCTATTTGCTTTAATAAGTTAGATAGGTGTCTTTGCTTACTTGTTTATTTACTTTCTTTCATAGGATAGTTTCTCATTGAATGTAGGTTGGCAAGTTAAAATAGTTTGCTTTGGTTATTTTCTTATTGTTATTCTTAAATAGTTGTTTATTGCTTACTGTTGAATTGGTTTGCTTTACATAGGGTTTTACTTGCTTTCTTAGGAACTATCCATCGATCATTGGCCCAAAAATACTTAGGTTACATAGTTTCAATTTTCTTAGTAGGCTTTGCTCATTAGATAGCTTTGCTTGAGTAGATTAGCCTTAGATAGTTGCCTTCCTTAGTTAGACTATACTCCTACTAGCCTTCTACCTTTGGCATATATTTGTCTACAACTCTAAGTTTACTTAACCCGGGTTGACAATTTAATTGAGGGTAGTTTAGTGTCTTTTTAGTACATATAAATCACCTAACATTTTGGCACCGTTGTCGGGGAGTTGTCTCAAGGTAAGAAGTAGTTAAGAAATAGATTATCCTTAGACCTTAGCATTAGTTTGGTGGCAGGGGAACTTTAAGACGAGAGGTAAGAACCGGTGCATCTGCTATAGCAGGTTCCCCCAAACCCAATACTAGTTTTTCTTTTTTTGTTTTTTGTTTATGAATAGACCTAGAAACCAAATGGTAGATTTTTCTTTTTTCTTTCTTTCATGAATAGGCCTAGAGACCCACAAGGTATATACATTAAATCAAAATCTGACCTTTCAACCAAGGTTCCTTCCGATCTCTTTGGGGGAAGGAATGTTTCGCTTATAAAATCTGCAGACCGATACCGAAAAATAGGAGCTCGCTCAACCCAAAGAGTTAAAGCAGTCTCTAAAGAGACTAAAACAAGGAGCACTATAGAACAAGAAATTGAGGCATCGGTAATAGTGGGATAGGAGGCAAGACCACTCAAGCCTTCCGGAGAACCAAACAATACAACCTTTGTTTTCTTACGACCATTAGGAGATCCTAACTTTATGGAAATCATCTTTGTGTGAACCAAGTTTTATCAAATGACAAGATGAATTCTAAGATGACCATTAGTTTGGAAGAACTCTCTCAAATCCTAGCGATAGCTGGGATTTCTTCTTTTCAAGAAGAACATATTTTGGCAGCAACCAAAAGTGTATCTACCTCTCCCGAAATATTAGAAGAATCAAGGTCCTATGAGCTACAAAATGATATTCCTTGCCAAACTGTGAAGGAAGATGAAAACTTATGGAATACCTCTTGTGGAGAGCAATCACTAAGACTTGAGATTGAGGAGTTCTCAACATCCATCTCAATAGATCCTTTATGTACTTCAGAAATCAATCATCCAAAAGAAGAGGATCTACATAGAATGATGAAGGAGAGCATAGAAATTATTGTTGATAAACACCAAGATTACATTGAAATTTGGTTTCAAGAGGTCATTAGGCCACAATACTATTCTCTTGTCCAACAACTTTTGATGCCAAAACAAGTAGGTTGGTTGGTTCTTCATATCCAGGTAATCATTGTGGTAATTTTTTCATATATGGATATGATTATGTTCCTTATCTTGCTCCGCACATGGTTACATTGGAAGAGTTCTTACACTTGAATAAATATTTTTCCTTTCTTTTTAGGTAGGGTAGGATAGTAAATAAAAGTTGCATGTTGTTAGTTTAGCTTAGAGTCTAATGCAACCTCATTTTACATTTTATTTTAATAAAATAACTATGAGATACATGTTCCAGTGACTTGATCTCATTAGTCTTTCATATTTTAGAGTGTGTTTTTTCTTCTAGAGACTTCTGTAGGTATTTATTTCACCAAGAGTAGACAGTTTCAAGGAAATATAAAAGAAGGATTCGTCTTCGAAACATTGATATACTTGAACCTTGTTCTCTACTAAGCATCAAATGAATAATGACTTATTGTAATTAGCCATTTTTTTGAAAAGACTTTCATCTTCTTTTCCTCAAGGAATCTTAAATAATAGTTGCTCTTGAACCTTCACCACTATATAAGGAAGTGACACCATAACCATCAAGCTTAGAGGTCTCTCGTACAATTTTTCCAAGAAACATGAGTAAGTGAGTCAAGTGTCTTTATCAAAGAGTAACAAGGATGTCTAATTAGTGGTTAGTCATGAAAACATCACAATAAATACAAAGGAAGAAAGTGAGTTGAGCCTAGAGATACCTTTCTATTATTTCTCAATGGTACCATCCACTACACACTAAATAGCTTGATTATATCATATCTTTAGATAGGCCACATCTACTTAAGTACCCCTTACATTGGGACAATCACTAAGTAATATAATGGAAAGTCATCCTCTAACACAAATACCATCCCAATTGAAAAAAAAGGAGAAATAAAAAGTTATTTTCAGAGTTGTTACCCCATCTTCTTGCATAAGAAATCTTATACTAAAATCTTAAAGGTTGGAGGGCCAGTCTCTAAGGGTTTAAGAGGTTAACCCGCCGAGATACTGAACAGGTCTACTGACAACGGGTACCAGCCTGTGGTATGACTAGGTAAACTGGTTAGAGTACTGAACAGGTTTATTGGCAGCGGGGCATTCTACCTAGTGAGGATGGTAATCTGCCAAAAATAAATAATAAATTTAAACTTGTCCTGATGTACGACACTACTTGCAAACAAAGCTGACATGAATTATGTATGGTTAAGCTAAGGTTAATGAACTCGATAAAATTTCTATTGGGAACTAACTCTGAGACTATCTTGAAACTCTCTTGCCTACCTCTTCTTATCTATATATAGGATCTCTTATCCTATACGTTGGGACATCTTCTAACCGTCTCGTCAGACCAATCAGTGAGATTTATCTTTAAACTTTACAAACTGTTAATCTTCGGCTATCATGAGAACTGACCAGTTTCCTATATTTGTTATTGTGAGGTGTCATAATACTTAGGTGTGGGGGAGGGGTTCATGAGTTGACAAATGATAACATTTCCTAGAAGAAATAAATCTTTGTAAAAAATCATGTATTGTTTTCATGATACAGTTTATTACAACACCAATCATTTTATTTTGAAGTGCTAAACTCATGTGTGCTATAAATTGTTGTATATGTCCTTCATAGACCACTCTGTTGGTTTATTTTTATTACAGGTTGTTCATTGTAGGTTTGACATTACATATGCAAGTGGATTGAGTGAGCATGGTGGAAAAATCAACAAAAATGGAACAATCTTAGCCTCCCTCAACTCCTATTCACTATGTTCGTGGCCTCTGAGGAATCATTGCCTCAACCACAAAAATCTCAAGAGTTGGATACCGTTGATTTAAACACCACCAATTGCCAAGAGCAAGCTATAACAGGGTTTTCAAAACTGAATTTCAGAACATCTCTGAAGCTAAGGGATACTCCAAGGAGTGGATAAAAGAGGAGCTAATCAACCCTCTCATAGTCATCACCAGATTGATTACATGTGAAGGTAGATATTTCGTCTTTAAATCTTGTCAATGTCAATTATTAGCTCACTTTCAGTTCAATAATCCATTGAATTTCCCATTTTACTTCTTAAAGAGTCTTGAGAGGATGTGCTCCCAAGTGAGGAAGAATGCAACCAATCCCCATAACAACCTATTTCACCACGGCCTTATCAAACTACTTGTCTTAGCCGAGTTGGAAAAACAGGAGAAAACATGGGATGAGTTCATTTACTAATTTGAAAACCCTCATCTTACAATCAAGACTAGAAAGAGGACTCTTGATCTAGGGATTGTTACTCCACCCAAACCCTCATGCTCAAGTTATTCCTTTACCGAACCAAAAGTCCATGAAACTTGCTAACCCCCCTCTAAAACAACAGTAAAGATCAAGAAGCCTATTGCTAATTCATGGCACGAGGATGTGCCATATCTTCAGTCTCGGGGGAGTTTCCTGAGCAAAAAAAATACTAAGAACTGCCCATTTGTATAACAAACCCATGAGAAGAGGAAGTAGGATTTCTGTCAAACTTTTGTCACACTGTCTTTTTACAATGTCTTGGGATATTATATCAACAGTTGTTTGTATTAGTATGCTAAAATTATATACTGTTGACATCATTATGTCTGTTATAAGCTTGATGTGCATTTGTTTTATACTTAACTACTCTTTGTGACAAATATAAAGAAATACCAACTACTAAATACTTACTTCCATCTGTATTACAAGCTTATGAAAAGAGGAACAATTGTTTGAATTTTTACAGATCGATGAAAGGAAATAACAATTCTCCTGATTCACCATGCCTACCAGTACAAACCAAGCATTTTTTTAGTATTTATCAGTCTGTCAGTCACTCGTGATCAAGTTTTCTCTTTCATGTGATTGATAGGGTTATTAGGTCAAATTGTTATATTTTCAAAATAAAATTATCAAATAAAATTTGACATATATTGGTTGTAAAATTGTCATTGGTGTGTCTAGGTGTCATTACTATGCCCTCCTCTCATCCAATGTCATAAATTCTCATCATGTTCATGTCATCCTTCCTTGTCATAAATTTTCAAATGATTGTCATGGTCAAAGTTCTACTTAAAATTTGGTTTTTGAATTAAGGAAGATGAATTTGACAAAAGTGAAAGAGGTTGTTGTCAATAATAGACCAAGAAAAAAAAACCTCCTTCATTTTATGCACAGGTGTTATGTTTTGAGATAAATCCCCCAAATACATTCACTATAGGAGGGTTTTTTCACATTGGATAACTTGACTCGAAGTCAGTTTTTCAGAGGTTTGGAGTTCTTGATGGTTCCATTGTGTATAATAAATCATTAAATTTCCACCCATACCACTTTCATCCCAAAATTCCTCTGGGAAGGCCTCCAAAATTCCTATCAAAGACCACGTTGTGTTTCTACTAAGAGCACGCTACGCTTCTACAAGTTTTGAGTAACCAACTTCAAGTTGGGATTCTGAACAAATCGGAAATTAATTTTGAAACTTGGAGGATTTTTTTGTTCATAACATACAAAAATAAAATAACCTCTCTCAGGTTTTTAATATACTCTATTTTTTGGGATATATTCTATCATCTTAGAGGCCTATGCTTTCAGAAAATAAAACACTCTATTTTTTTCCTGTTATAGTCATATTTTCTTTTTGTGTTTTCCTAATAAAAGGGAATGAATTTTTGAAAACCAAGAGAGGTTTGTATCAAGTAAATATTAAAAACCAATAACCTATCTCATTTTCTAGATATACATTATGGTTTTAGATATATGCACATATCTTAGAGGCCTAGTTTTTCAAAAAATAAAACACTTTGTTTTTCCTGTTTTAGTCATGTTTTCTTGGTGTGTTTTTCTAACAACGGAAAGTGAATTTTTGAAACCCAAGAGAGGTGTTTGTCAAGAAAATATTAAAAAACAAAAATCTCTCTCATTTTGTACACAGGTTTTACTAACTTGTAGTTATAGGTGTCACTTTGATACCTATGTTTCACAAGTTCGCCAGGTCAAAATTGTTGCGCTTATGGGAAGTCACTTTTGGAACTAATTTTGCAGAGGTAAAATTATAGTTTTTCATGGTTTAAGAGATCAAGGGTATAATTTACATCTCAAGGCTTCCTCACATGTCATCAACAACCTCCAAAAACTCCAAACCCTCCAGTTCAAACTTAGAGAGCATGAAACACTGAGTTGTCATTTACACTATGATAATGGTGTCCTACAACCCAAGATGAATTCTCTACAGCGTTAGGTTGATGTTATTAACTACCACCAATAATAGTCTCTGGATGCAATTGAAACACCATGGAAGTCCTAAGTCAAAAAACCCAGAGCAAGAGGGAGAAGCTTCTAAAGCTAATCCACCCCCTCCTTCTCAAGTTTAGTCATAAAGGGCAATTTCTTTTTGTTTGCAGTGGGACCTGCAAAATCTTAGGTGTGGGGGTAATGTTGGGCCCAAGATATGATCACATTTATGATGGTTATTATGCACTTTTGCCACATGTACATATGTGTTTTTCATCTTTTGAAGGAGCTTTTTGAAGAATTTCATGATAAAATGGTATGATTGACATAAGGTATGCATGATTCATGTGTAATGATTGTATCGAGCATAATTTATCATGTTTTCACTCTTCCAAGGATCTCATTCATGTTTTTTGGTGTTACAGGGCAAAATCACAAGGCGTTTTTCCATCCATCACTATGTCCAGTACTTCATCTGACACTATTACAGGCACCAAACTTAAACATTAATGTTTGGGAGGATGAAGTGGAATATGACAAATCCGACACATGGGTTTTGTGCACAGTATGCCCAATTAGGTCCACCACAAACCATTTCCTGAAATTGTGAACATATTAAGAGCAGTTTGTGGTTCTCAGTTCAGCATCCGACACTCGTTTCAGTACTCAATCAGACACTCTGTCCTGCACAAAAACGTACAATGACTTGGCGGTTATGGTATTGGTGGCCAACAATGGGAAAATAAAGAACGTGGGTTTTGTTCATCCTTTTCCCCTCCAACTATTGAACTCTTGACAACTCGATTTTGGGTTGTTATGGTGGGTGATTATTGACTCTCTCTGTTTCAGCAGTTAGGGCACCATTAATGAAATTTTCCAATTTTAGAAGTGGTTCTAACCTCTTTTGGTTGACCACTTGGTTTGTAAACATTATAAATACCACCGTGGTGGTCAGATAATTGTTAAGTAGTAGAATAAGTCGTGTGTTAGAGACAGAAACAATTTTGGCTCTATTTTTCCATTTTCCATTGCCGAAGTTATACAAAACTGTGTTTCAGTGTTTTAATGGTGAATTTGAATTGTTGAGTGTGTGGTGTGATTTTAGGAGGTAACCACGACTTGCTGGGGGGCCCACTAGCAATCTGGTTATTGTCTTTGTGTTGTTTATGTATTTCATAGTTCAATTATTCTCTTTATTTTCCTGTACATGCATTTTATTATGTAAATTAATTTGTTGTTGCAATTTAATTGTTTTGATTTTTTTTTGCAGGTTAGTATGATGGATTGTGTTAGCATGCATTAATCTCGTAGTTAGGAATGGATCTGCAGACTCCTAGACTAACACCATGTGTAGTTAAATACTAGATTATGTTTTTATTTATGATTTTAGAATCAAGCTTAAAACATAGTTTTGAATAGCATAGAATAGCATTTTAATTTGGGTTTTAATTGACAAGGGTTTGATGGATGGATAGAGTTAATTCCAGTTTTTAATGATAGATTGCTTATTTAAGTTTTATATAGATCTTGTTCAATTAGTTGTTGATTAACATAGTTGTTAGTTTGCTTTTTAAATGTCATGCTTTAATTTCTGTTTTTAGTCATTTCTTTATTGCAGTTTGAATTGTTGGAGTAGATATAGCATCGTTTTCATTTGATGTGATTTCCTTCCTAGAATTAGATTTCAATTGTATTTTTTTTAGATTAATAGCTCGAGTTTAAGTATGAATTTTGCTTATGTAGTGTATAAGTATAATGATGATCTCGCTATGTTGTTGATGGTTAATATATGAATATGCAGGGTATTTAACATTCACACAACCACCAGCATTACATTTGACTGTTTCATAGACTAAAGATAGTTTCTTGCTTTGTAGATTAGAAGAGATTGTTACTTGATTTCATAGATTAGAATGAGGTTTTATTTGTTGTTGTAGGGTAGATAGACTTTACTTTGATAGATTAGATAGTAGTTTGCTTGTCATAAATTAAGAATTAGTGGTAGCCTTTGTCGCTTTCAATAAAATAGTTTTCCTTTCATGCATTGCATTGAGCATTTAGATTTCCTTTCATGCATTAGAAATAGTTTTGCATTGATCATTTAGTCCACTTTCCTCCTAGGCTAGATAGTTGTTCAATGAGAAGTTTTAATTTGATTTCTTGCAGTATTTAGTTGTTTTTGCTTACTTGTCTTTTGCTTTAGTAGGTTAGTTAAGTGTCTTTGCTTGCTTGTCTATTTGCTTTAATAGGTTAGATAGGTGTCTTTGCTTACTTGTTTATTTACTTTATTTCATAGGATAGTTTCTCATTGAATGTAGGTTGGCAAGTTAAAATATTTGTCTTTGGTTATTTGCTTATTTCTATGCTTAAATAGTTGTTTATTTCTTACTGTTGAATTAGTTTTCTTTACATAGGGTTTTACTTGCTTTCTTAGGAACTATCCATCGATCCTTGGCCCAAAATTACTTAGGTTACATTGTTTCAATTTGCTTAGTAGGGTTTTCTCATTAGATAGCTTTGCTTGAGTAGATTAGCCTTAGATGTTGCCTTCCTTAGTTAGACTATACTCCTACCAACCTTCTTCCTTTGGGATATATTTTGCTACAACTCTAAGTTTACTTACCCCAAGTTGACAATTTAATTGAGGGTAGTTTAGTGTCTTTTTAGTACATATAAATCACCTAACAACCATATAATCCTTGTAACTTCTAATCCATATAACGCCTAATCCAATAAATCCCAACCCTTAATTATTTTAACCCCTACATGTTAACATCTAGAGCCTCTAACCCATATAATCTATATAACCTCTAATTCATATAACCTTTTACAACTATAACCACTAAACCCTATAACTCATATAATCTTCACCCCCATAACTTCACACCCTCAATTATTATACTTTATTTAATTTAACACTTAAAACATTATAACTCATGAAAGCCATATTTCTTATAATACCTAAAAAAACATTCTTAACACCTAAGTTATACAACGATTAATATTACTCCTAACCCTAATATTAATTATAAACTATAATATAACCCCTTACCAATATAAAATGGTTCCTTAAACTCTATAGCCAATGAGTACCCTTATAAATGATAACTTGTCTAATGTAGAACCCCTAACAATTATAACCCAAAACCTTAGTCAACTAAAACCCCTAACTTATATCACCTAACAACCTATATCATCCATATTATCTTAAACCTTATTCTAACACTTTACCCCAATAAATCCTAACACCTAAAACCTATAATCCATGTCCCATAACCTCTAATCCATGTTTATGATAAACCCTAAAACTCCTCTCACCCTTTCACCTTAACCCCAAAGTACTATAACCCCTAATACTTATAATCCATAAGCTTAAAACATTATAACTCATAACCCATATATATTGTTGGGTATTGTTTTATGCTTATTCTCACTTTACAAATCATACTTTTGTCTCCAAAACCATCCATTTTGCCTTCATATTATTCCATATTTTCCATAAAACAACCTATGCAAGGTACATTTATCATTCCTTAGCTTAAGAATTGATTTTTTGAATTTTCAACATTAAAATTAAAAATTTATTAGAAATTACAGGATTTGACTAAATCTCGTAATTGCTCCAAGGTTCATGTACTTTCAAGATATCTAGGAGAAATTTGAGACATGTGTCATGATCATTGATGTACAAGGATGGATGAATATCTATCAGGTTCAATATGTGAGCTTTCTAGGTGTCTGGTCAACGCTAGTCAAACAAGGCCACTTCAGCAGAAAATTATGGACAATTTTAGATTTTATGATTTAATACATGTATTTTTTCTGATTTAATACATGAATTTGTAGAGGTATGCATGGATGATTATTTTGTGTATGGTAATACTTTTGATGATTCCTTGAAAAATTTGGAAAAACTCCTAAAAAGATGCATAGAAACAAATTTGTCTCTCAACAATGGAAAATGTTTCATGATGTTAACTGAGGGAATAGTATTGGGTCATCATATTTCATCATCGGGAATTATAGTGGATCCTGCAAAAATACAAATCATTGTGAACCTATCAGAACCAATCAGTCAGAAGGACGTGAGAATTTTTCTTGGATATGCAGGCTATTACCGAAGATTCATTGAAAATTTTAGTAAAATAGCTTTGCAATTATTCAAATTACTTACAAAATATGTACATTTTCATTGGGATACTAATTGTCAAACTACCTTTCAGAAATTCAAGGAAAATCTATCAACAACAACTATCTTAAGAGGGCCTAATTGGGCTTTTCCATTTCAAATCTCTATACATGCATCAGATACTGCAATAGGGGCATCATTGGTTCAAAAAGAAAATCTTATGACTTATGCTATTTACTTCATTAGCAAAAATTTAAACCCCGCAGAATTGAATTACACAGTCACTGAGAAGGAAATTTTGGCAGTAGTACATGATGTGAATAAATTTCGTCACTACATCACTAGTTATGAAGCATATACTCCAGCAGAGGGACCTGAAGAAGCACATCCAACAGAGGGACCTGAGGAAGTATATTCCAACAAGGATCCTGAGAAAACACAATGCATTCATCATAGCAGAAGGACCTGAGGAAGATAATAAGAAAAGGAATCTAATAAGAACCTCATCAAATTTTTCATAAGTGAGGAATTGCAGCAACATTCCAGCCGACTTCAACCAAGCAACATCACCAACACAAGGAGCAACAAACAAGTTAGTATAAATTTTTCTTTTTAATGCTTTAAAAATTTGGAAAATTCTTCATAATTTAGAAATGATAAATACCTTTCCCTTCCCCTACTATCTCTTCATCACTTCATATACCCTCAAAGCATCAAAAAGAGTAC
The DNA here is from genome assembly GCA_009831015.1 of Picea engelmannii. Lineage (NCBI taxonomy): Eukaryota > Viridiplantae > Streptophyta > Pinopsida > Pinales > Pinaceae > Picea > Picea engelmannii. The sequence continues at coordinate 295,322 of ML781398.1, forward strand.
TCAAAGAAACCAATTTGGTCTCCAAGGGAGCTATAAGGAGAAATTAGATTTTCGAAATCAAATAACAAGGGCATGATTAGAAAGAAGGTTATTCTTGCAAATAATTTTATGGTTTCCAACCTAAAAATCTTTACAAACATTTTCAAAACAAGTTATCAAACTGATTATACAAACACATTGTTTTGAATATGTCAACTGTACAATTCTTTGTTTTATGGAGACATATATGTGGAGACATTATAAGTTGTTGTTTTCTTCAAAATGAAAATAGGGGTCATAAGGAAAATACATTTGGAGTTATAAGTTGAATGGTTATTCAAAGGAAAATAAATCAGGGAGCTATAAGTCAAAGTGGAGTCATAAGATCAACACCATTTCCTGTGATGATTGCAAGAAAAGAAAGTGAAATTTCATAAGTGAAAGAGGTATGATGACAGGGCATTTTCAAAAATGAGTGCTCATTTGAGAGATTGTACAAATGCATTTATACAATAATACCCTTGTTAATAATGCTTATTCCTTCCACAAAAGTCAAATTTTCTCTTGAAGTCAACACTCTCATTCTCATTTTCCTCCACAATGTTTTTTTTCCTCTTTCCTAAAAATGTTGTAGCTTCACCTCTTTCCATATATTGTTGTTCCGCTAAGACGCTCCCCAGATTCAAATTGTTGACATGTTCCTGCATTATACCTTACCTCCTCTCTCCAACGCATTCCTTCCTATGCCTACCCAACCCAAATTTTTTGATAAACAACGAACTATATGTTGACAATTTCACTGTCAACATACACCATTTTCGCCTTGTGGATAAATCGTGTCATTGAGGAAATACATGGGAGGTGAATGCATAAACCAAGGAGAAGAGAACATGTTCAAGAAGGAGTCGACCAGGGAAGATAAGTTTGAATTCAATGTTAAGAATTGTTAAGTTAAGTGCCAATTTCGACTTCTCGAGGAACGTTTTGAGAACAAAAATAATTATTTTCTAGCAGAGGTTGATTGTAAGAAGAAAAACAGAGCTAGGTTTCAACAAGAAGGCATAGAATCTTTTAAATTGCATATTGAATTGCCAGGTATTCCCTTTCATCAAGAACTTTATGATTGGAGAAGTTTAGAAATTAAAAAAATGAGATTTTCTTTGTTTCATTTGAACATAAAATTCTTGTTGAAAGAACATTCATAGAATTGAATTAAAACAGTGTCTGCAAGTTTGAAGAAATCAAAACAGTTGATTGAAGAATATACAGGGTTGAATTGTTTTTGGACAAGGATATACCTCCTTTTTGTATAAGCACTGAAATATTTTCTAGGGTCTTTCTCTTTAAAAATTGAAAGAATGGTGTCTAGGTATGAACCAGAGAAGTTTGATCCATCAGAAACTCACAAAGACTATCTAGAAATTCTTGAAAAAAATCAGTGGATATCTTTCTTTGAGAAGTTTGATGGATATTGTGAAAAGGTTTCTTTAGAGTTTTCTTGTTCATTTAATGGGGAAAGGGCCACTGTTGGTAACATCACCATTAGAATTTCTGAAGATGTAATTGTATAGATCACTGGATTACCTCAAACTGGAGAAAGATACTTCAAAACTAAACACTTCAAAGACAAATCATGGGAACCCTTTTAATCCAAATCTAGGATTGCAGCAGTAAATTGGAAAAAAGGAATTCCAAGAAGTTGGTTGATTCATCCTTGGGATGAATTAACCTATCTCATCTAGAAATTTATTACTTGTGAAGGAAGGTTTAGTATTGTCTACCTGTATCACATCAAATTGCTGCAATATTTAAAGAGTGATTGTGAAATTAACATGCTCTAATTTCTACTACAAATCCTTTTTAAGATGGCTAAGGTTGTTCAAAAACATGGGAGGAATACAAAAAAGATTCTATACCACTATAGCTTCATCAAAATGATCATCACACATGAACTACAAAAACATAACTTTTCATGGCAGCAGTTTATCATTGGAAATGGTTTTGAAACAGTGGAAGAGAAAATATAAGAAGAACAGATCTTGATTGTGACAGATGATGAGGAGGAAATCAACAAGATCAAAACAACCTATGGGGAGGAGAAGAACAATAAGTATGGTGAAAATGGAAAAAGAATTCCAAGAAAAAGATAATATTTTCACCACATATGTAAGGAAATCAAGAAAAATCCAACTAGTCCAAAAAGGAAAAATAAAATAAAGTGATGATGAAGCACAAAAAGAACAGTATGCACACATTCAGACTTTGGAGAAACAAAAAGAGGCAGGGAAAGCACAATCATTAGATGATGATGATTTTGAAAAACAAGAGACTTCCACATATGAGAAAATGAGAGAAGAGGTGAAACAATTAATTGAATACATGAAAGATGAAACTCAATCACCACAGAAAGTAGAACAAATAGATGAAATGGTTGGTGGGTCCACATCAGGGCTTGATAAGAAAGACAAGAAAATAAAAAAGAACAAGAAAAAGATCAAAGAAATAGAGGTTCTGGAAAGATATTTGAAAACAGAAAATGAAATGTTGAAGACTCAAAGCCATAAAACTCATGAGCAAAATGAAAAACTAAAGAATAAGAAAAAGAAGCTTCAAAAGAGAAACAAACTGATCTCCGAACAAGCATACAAATGACTATAACAAAAGCAAGCATACAAAGAAAAATATAAGAGGTTAAAATTTCTTCATACAACTCAAGAAAATCTGGATACATTATTGTAGGAAGAAGAGGTGGCAGAATACTATTGACCGGAGTTCAAGAACATTTTTTGTGCATGAGGACATGCAAATTCTTCCTCTTGGGGGAGATGTTGGGTACGATTTTATGCTTATTTTCACTTCACAAAGCATACTTTTGTCTCCAAAACCATCCATTTTTCCTTCATTTTATTCCATATTTTCCATAAAACAACCTATGCAAGGTACATTTATCATTCCTTATCTTAAGAATTGAAATTTTCAATTTTTAGCATTAAAATTAAAAATTTATCAGAAATTACAGGATTTTACTAAATCCCGTAATTGCTCCAAGGTTCATGTACTTTTAGGATAGTTGGGCGAAATCAAATACATGTGTCATGATCCTTGATGTACAAGGATGGATTAATATCTATTAGTTTCAATATCTTATCTTTCCAGGTGTCTAGTCAACGTTGGTCAAACAGGGCCACTTCAGCAGAAAATACCCTGTTTTAGCAGAAAATTATGGGCAGTTTTAGATTTTCTTGGGATTTGTGCATATTTTGTGGATTTGAAGGAGGGATTCGACCTTATTAGTATATTTTGTGGATATCATCCTCATATTAGGATTATTTTTATTATTTTCAGTTACAAATGGTTTGTATAAATACTTCAAGACATGGACTAGTATGACATCTTATGTTAATGAAGAAAACTCTGAATTTTCAGTCTTGAGATTAGTTTGGTGTTTTTTTCTTGATGATGTTTATGAGATGATTATGTGAATGTTCCTTGAAGTTCCTTATTAACTAACACAACTCTAGGTGTAAAAGTGAAGCACTAGAGTGTTGAAAATACTAAAACAACTGAGAGGGGGGGTGAATCAGTTGTTTATGAGCTTAAACAATTATATACCTTTTAAATAATATTAATCTTCCTTCAAGTGATCATCAACAATATACAACATATGGACAATAAAAGTAAAGACCATCAGTCACACATAAAGTACACACAGAGACAGATTTTCACGAGGAAACCCATAAAGGTAGAAAACCTCTTCTTCTTCGAAATGATAGGCAATCTTTTTTAGTTCTGTACATCATTTACAATTGAGCACCAACTCAATGTGAGGCTGCTACCTCTGTTTTACAAGCTGCAAATTGTTTGAGAGCACCAACTCTCTGGTTTCTCTAGCACCCACTAGAAGGAAGCACCAACTTCCTGAATATTCCAGCATCAACTGGATGGAAGCACCAACTTCCAGTTACACAGGCTCCAACCTGTATAAAAGAGAACACTTTTTCTCCCTAGCACCACCCTAACACCCTGGTTTCTCTGGCTGCAACCAGATGGAAGCTACAACTTCCTATGTTCAAGCTCCCACTTGAACTTCTGATGACAATAGTCCTCTCGAGCACCTCCCAACTTCCCTAAAACGTAAATGGTCAAATAAACATTCAACATTACAGATAAGTCTGTTCTTACCAAACTTTCTTTGTTCTGTAAATCTGGTCTTCAGCACACTGTTATGCTTCTCTTCTCTTCCTCTGTCTATTCAGTAGGTATACTCTGCATCAATTCGTTCTCTCATTCTGCTCTACTTTTTCTCTTTCTGTCATTCTGCTATGATTCTGCTCTTTCTGTCCTTCACCTCTGCTTTTGCTCTTTCATTGAACATATGCTCAATCTCCTCCTGCGCATCCTCTTCTTCTTTGTTCTTACAGTTTCATATTTTTTCACTTGCAGAACCATCAACCCGACATAGTCTGTTTCATATTCTTTTATACACTCTAACATGATGGTTCAACTTCCCAAATCCTTAGGCAAAAAGACGACAACTGTCTAATCACCTGAAACGCCAACTGAAACGCTAATTGATTTGAAATCATGAGTCCGTTTTGATAACAGATTCCAAACTCAGGAGTTAATCTGTGAGAGAGAACAGTAACCCTCCGATCAATACTTGATCGAGTGGTTTAGATCCAATTGAGATTTCACACATCGCGATATCGACATTCTTGGCATTCATAGTTTTTGTCACTTATAAATCCCGATCCCCGAAACTCCGTGAAGAAGTCAGATCAACGGTCCAGATCATTTCTTGGTCTGACGGTTCAGATTCAATCGCAATTTCACATATCGTGAATTGTTGCATTGTGTTCTTTGCCTCTTGAATTCATGATCCCTAAAACTCTGATAAGAAGTCAGATCGACGATCCAGATCATTTCTTGGTCTGACGGCTCAGATTCAATCACGATTTCGCATATCGCGAATTGTTGCATTGTGTTCTTTTCCTCTTGAATTCGTGATCCCCGAAACTCTGATAAGAAGTTAAATCAACGGTCGAGATCTGAGTTCTATTCAGTGGCTGCGATTAAATCACGAAATCGCATATCGCGATTTTGAGGTTCTTGTTGTCAATTGTTTTTGTCACTTCAAAGTCCCGATTCACGAAACACTGATAAGGAGTTAAATCAACGGTCCAGATCAATTCTCGGTTCAATGGCTGTGATTGAATTGCGATATTGCATATCGCGAAATCACGGTTCTTGATGTCAAGTGTTCTTGTCACTTCAAAGTCTCGATCCTCGATACTGACTGGAATTAACGGTCCATATCAAAGCTTGATCTGACGGCTCAGATTTCATCACAATTTTGCATATTGTGATTACGCCCACTTCTCCTTGTACTTTAAAGAGTGTGCAGGTTATCCTTGATCTGACAATGGTTAGGTCTTGCGCTTGGATCTAACGACTGAGCTCTATTCTCCTCTTCAGTGCGCTCGTCTTGTCTTCATTTAGATCTGACGGCCCTCGTTCTTTCGAGAAATTTGAATGGGATCCAACTGTCACTGACTCTTCTCCTCTCGATTATTTCTATGCTACTATTCATTGTTGTTGTACTTCAAGCCATCACTACAAGCACAACTGTACTTGCCATCAATGACAAGTATACACTACCTGTAAATATGCTAACAATCCTCTGTACATTCTTCATGCCATTCGTTGTCTGTTACATATTTACCAACAATCTCCCCCTTTGGCATTGATGGAAACACAAGCACCCACTTGCATTTAGACTCAACTCTCCTCTACATTCGGCCATTCAGACTCAACTCTGTTCCCGAAACATTTCTAACTTGACTCCTTTCTCCCCCTTTGACATCAATGTCAAAGAAAAAACATTCTTCCACTGATCTTGTTGCAAAACATACTCCCCCTGTCATCTATAAGCATCTAGAAAAGACACCAGATATTCAATAAATACTCCCCCTGACTAGGTGAACATTTTAAATACCAGAAATCATAACCCCCAACTTTTGATGAAGATATCCAAAAGGGGTCGCTGCTAATGGTTGGGTAAAAATATCAACAATCTGTTCTGTAGACGGTATATATTTCAGTTGAACAATTCTGTTTGTAACTTGTTCTCTGAGAAAATGGTACTTGATTGGAATATGCTTAGTCTTGGAATGAAGAACAGGATTCTTGGAGACACTAATGGCAATGGTGTTGTCACAGTGAATTGGAATAGGATCAGTGTAAGTTATCTTCAGATCTGTAAGAGTTTGTATCATCCATAAGATTTGTGTGAAGCAAGTAGAAACAACAATGTATTCTGCCTCTGTAGTGGATAATGAAATAGATCCTTTCTTCTTACTAAGCCATGCAACTAATGAGTCACCCAGGAAAAATGCTCCTCCACTGGTGCTTTTTCTCTCATCAACACAGTTTGCCCAGTCTGCATCTGAATAAGCAGTTAACTAAAAATTCTGATTTCTAGGATACCACAGACCATAAGTCATTGTTCCCTTGAAGTATTTAAATATCCTTTTTACAGCTATCAAATGACTTTGTTTAGGAGCAAACTGAAAATGACCTACCATTCCAACCGCTTGCATTATATCAGGACGAGATGTTGTGATGTACATAAGACTGCCTATCATTGAACGATATGTCCTTTGATCAACATCATGTGAGATATCATCTTTGCTCAGCTTGCAACCAACCACCATAGGTGTGTTGACTGTAGAGGAATATTCCATCTGAAATTTCTTCAATATCTCTTTCAAATATTTTTCTTGAGAAATAAAAATTCCTGCAGAGCTTTGTTTTACTTATAAGCCAAGAAAATATGATAGTTCCCCTATCATGGATATTTCAAATTCTGTTTGCATAGAATTAGCAAACCACTGGACAGATGATTCATTAGTACAGCCAAAAATAATATCATCTACATAAACCAAAACAACTAGTAAATTATCGCTTTCAGATTTAATGTAAAGGTTACTGTCAATAGTACCTTTCTTGAACCCTTTTTCTTGTAGAAATTTGTCCAGTCTAGAGTACCAAGCTCGTGGTGCTTGTTTTAGTCCATATAAGGCCTTCTTCAGCTTACAAACATAATTAGGGTTGTCTGTCAATGAGAATCCTTCAGGTTGCTCTATATATACTTCTTCCTCTAGATATCCATTAAGAAATGTTGACTTAGCATCCATCTGATAAACTTTGAAATTCTTATGACAAGAATAAGAAAGAAACATTCTGATAGCTTCCAATCTTGTCACTGGTGCAAAAGTTTTATCAAAGTCTTGACCTTCAACTTGTGCATAACCTTTACAGACCAATCTGGATTTATTCCTAACAACTTGTCCTTTTTCATTCATTTTATTTTTGAAGACCCATTTGGAACCTATTACATTCTTATCTTCAGGTCTAGGAACAAGCTCCCAAGTATTGTTCTTCTCAATTTGATCAAGCTCTTCATTCACTTCTCTAATCCAATTATCTTCCTGGCTAGCTTCTTCAAAAATTTTAGGTTCAATCATAGATAAAAAGGCAACATGAGATTGTTCTGAGTTTTTAATCAATTTCCTTCTTGTCTGAACTCCTTCATTTATATCTCCAATTATTTGATTTTCAGGATGATTCTTTCTGATAATTCTGAGAGGTGATTTTGCTTCTTTCTGTTGATCTGTGTTAGTTTGAATTTGTGTATCTTCATCTGATCTAGACTCTTCTCTTTCTGATCCTTGGACCTGTTCATCTTCATCTTCAACGATATCTTTTGTTCTTGGTTCAACACTGCTTACATTTCTGACTGGGATTTCTTCATCAACTTTTATGTATATACAATCAACTAGTTTATGCAATCTTTTATTGTAGCATCTGTATCCATTACTATTTGTAGCATAACCCAAGAAGATACCTTCATCATCCCTGTCATCATATTTGCCAATATTTTCATCATTTTTCTTGATATAGCATGTACTCCCAAAAATTTGAAAATGCTTGATCGAAGCAGGTCTACCAAACCAAAGTTCATAAGGGGTCTTGTCACTGTGTGGTCTAAGATGAGCTTTGTTAAAAATATGAACAATTTTATGTATTGCTTCCACCCAATATGTCTGAGGTATGTTCCTTTCATTAATCATTGATCTTGCCATTTGTTGTACTGACCTATTTTGTCTCTCAACAACTCCATTTTGTTGTGGAGTCCTTGGAATTGTGTACTCTCTTTTGATCCCATGGTTATCACAAAATTCTTTGAAGTTATCTGAATTGAACTCTCCTCCTCTATCAGACCTTACTGCCTTTAATCTTTTTCCTTCCTTCCTTGATGTTCCACATAGATCCATATGTACTAACTGGAGAGGTGTTTCTGTTGACGGAAAGTTTTTAGATTTGAACTGAGTGCGAGTAAGCTTTCCTTTCTGACAAGATTTACAAACAGAGTCATATGGCTTTGATATCTTTGGAAGATCTTTTAATGCCCCATTGTTTTTGAGTTTGATTATGTGATCAAAATTTAGGTGACCAAGTCTCCTATGCCACATCCAACTTTCATCATATTTTCTTAATTTTCATTCTTCTTCTTCTTCTTTTAAAACATAGACATTGCTTTCTGTTCTTATACCTTTTGCAACTAGCTGACCTGAATCCACAGTTTTTATTCTACAGTCTTTAGAGGTAAAGACAACTTCACACCCTCGATCACATACTTGACTGACACTAAGCAGATTATGTTTCAAATCTTCTACAAACAACACATCTTGAGCTTTTCTTTTTCCATTACACAAACTTACAATTCCTTTACCTTTTACCTTTCCTGGTGCATTATTTCCAAAAATTACATTTCTTGATTTGCTATCACCCAGAGTTAGAAACTTACTTTTGTCTCTAGTCATGTGTTTAGAGCATCCACTGTCAATATACCAGGGATTCTTCTTCTTTTTGGCTGATAGCGCTAGTCCACATTTGTCATCTACTTTCTTCTTCCAGACTTTGACATTTTCAGAGGTGGAGATCAAATCTGACTTGTATTTCCTTAAGCAATAGTCTGCAGCTTTATGACCATAATTATGACAGTTGTAACATTCTGGTTCATTGAATAATAGGTCATAACGATTTTTATGTTCATATCTATTGTTGTGTTTCACCTGTGTCCTTCTCCCAGTCATCACATGATTTATAATCTGTCATTGTTTGTTGTTTGGCTGTCTCAATATTTGTTGTGGAAGATAATTATCCATTGTATACCTTGATTGTTCATATCTAAATCTTAAAGAACAACTTATAGCTTTGTGACCAAAATTAGAACAGAGAAAACAGTAACCATGGAAAAAATCTTTGTACCTTGAAAAAATCTGTCTTCTTTGAGGAGGTCGATTTCTTTCATGCTGATCAACTTTCTGGTCTACAAATTTTGTCCTGGGGTTTTTCCTTTCATTTCTTCTTGATGGCTTATTTTCTTTCTTTGTTTCTGCAGAGTGATTGTTGTCAATGTTTGATGATTTGACAAACTTGATAGATTCTGTATTGCTTGGATGGCCACTACTTGATCCTTCTTCATATCCCAATCCAACTTCCAACTTTGAATTTCTTTGTTGATTTAGAATGGAGTTTAATTCTTCTGAGGCTTTAATACTTGGCAGATTTTGATAATACAATCCTTTAAATTTATCCATTTCTTTTCTAGTCTTTACTAGCTCTTCTTCTAGGGCTTCACACCTGAGTTTCTTCTCTGACATTTTTTGTTTCAATATGTCTTCTATCTTCTTTGCCTCTTCTAATTCCAATTTCAGCAGAGCAAAATCTTCATCAGGTTTTTTACTGTCTTTTTCAAACTGTGTTAACAATTGTTTTAGCTTTCTGTTTTTAGATCTAAGTCTATCAATTTCTTCTAGTGCGCTGATTAGTTCTCCTTCCAAATCCACCATAGCTTCTTCCTCATTATCATCACTACCTGTTCTTTTATTATCATGATCCTCTTTGGCCATAAGCATGAATTCATTTGCCTTATCTTCACAGGATGAATCACCATCGGTGTCTTCTAAGGAATTGTCATTATTTGCAACCAAACTTTTCTTCTTATTATATTTCTTGTGTTTGTACTTATTTTCATCATCAGAGTTCTGGTCCTTTTTATGATGGGGACACTTAGATGCAAAATGACCTATCTTACCACAGTTAAAGAATTTGAAGGGCAACTTCCCTTGATATTTTCTTGATCCTTTCTTTAACCTTCTCACAAATTTTGCCTCAATATCATCTAATTCTGAATCAGTATTCTTGTCTGCTTTAAAAGATGCTTCTCTAGTACTGGATTTATCTTTGTTAATTCTCATTTCATATGCAATTAGAGTTCCTAGAAGTTGATCAATGGACAGAGTTTTAAGATCATTTAATTCTTCTATTGCAGAAATTTTTGGATTAAATTTATCAGGCAGGGATCTTAAAATCTTCTGAACTAAGAGTGAGTCATCAAACGTCTCACCTAGACCCTTCATGGCATTTACAAGTTCTTCAACTCTTAAAAAATACTTGCTAATTGTTTCATCTTCATTCA
>ML781398.1:312842-329218 GCA_009831015.1 Picea engelmannii
TACAAAAACAAAAATTAATGAAGGTACATGAAATTATGTGTTTCTAAATGATATTTTTAGTCTACCATGTACTTTAGTATATTGGCAACTATTTTTAGGTTTCAAATAATAATTAAACAACATGTAACCTAGGATATAAAAAAGTCACATAAAACTTAAAAACATGTCATTAACCTATGACATTAAAAGTAAATTATTTTAAGAGAATAATTCATACAAATTAAAATATTATATAGTCACGTACCTAATCCAACCTCAACATCTATGTAATCATCCTTATTCTCTATCTTGATATTCTTCATCGAACTCGACATTTGTATCATCATTTGGTTCTGAAACGATGTTGAAAGGAATGATGATATCATCATCATCATCAATGTCATTTTCAAGCATATTTTCATCGACATCATCATCAAGAATTGCAATATTGTCTCCTATGCTTGGATCGTGATCTTATTCGTCTTCTTCATCTGTCGACCCTCCATGATCTTCTGACTCCGTCTGATCTATCGAATCATCTTCTAATTGATATTCAATATCATCTTTTTCATGTAAATGAGTATACTTACTTGGCCTTCCTCTTGGATCATATCTAACAAAAAATGACCAATCCCTTTCACTGGGAACATTTGAGTAAAATACCTGTTCACATTGGCTTGGAAAAACATAACGATCATGTCCTCTTTTAAACACCATTGTTTTAATCATTGGAAATTCGTTGCCATGTTGAATAACAGTTCTTTCCTCATCACGTTCATGCATTCATAACCTATACTATTTGACATCAAACATAACTAATTTGAAGGAATTAAAGTAACACTCAAGTATATCATTTAAATACCCATAGTATCTATTTTCAGATTCTCGGGGATGTCTGTCACTCCTAGAGGAAACATTAGTAACCTGGAATACTGCAGTTATCCCACTATCATAAGTTGTCCTGGTTTCATCCAATTTTTTGATGTGAAATTTATGACCATTGCACCACATAGCCTTATGGTGTTTCAACTGCAATATGTCAGATATGTAAAAGATGCATTGTCAATGAATAAATTAACATATATTTATATAACTTCAAAAGTATCTAAAAAATACAGTACACATGTAGTCATATTAATATAATATAAAATAACTGAATAAAATGGGTGGATTTTCTTACCTATCCATCTTTCAAACCATATGCTAGATCAATTTCCCTCTGCATAACATTGGCATCTCTGTTACAACAAGCTTCTCTAACCAATTCAGACAGTCATTGCCATGATAACCTGCCTCCATTATGTTGTTTACATCTTTCAATCCATACATTCATCCAGTCAAGATTATTTGCAATGTATACATGCAGTGCATCCCACTCTTGATCAACTAAATAAAAAAAACATAATTCACCAATATTATATATTAGTTATAACGTACAATATGTAGGTAATTATAAACATTTATAATTTATTAAATAAATTATATTAATATATTAATGAGTATGATCATATACACAAAAAATGAAACTTTATATGTATTATTAATATAAATTTTCACAATTATTAATATATTACCTATAATTTTTTTCATTCTACCTTTCACCAACAGATGCTCTTAATGTTCAAATTTTTTGATGGAGTTAACATCCCAAATGCGATCCACTGCATGCATAGTTGGCGTTGCTAATTTAGGAAGATATTGACTAATATACACCATGGATTGATATACCATATATCCCTCCACCATAGAACCCCCGAGACATGCTCTTTGTCTAACCAACGACTTCAATTATTTCAAGTGCCTCTCCACCATTCACATTGACCTTGTGTGAACAGGTCCACAAATTTCAATCTCTTCAACTTGGTGTATGAGGTAGTGTTCGTGTGCATTGAAAAATGTAGGAGTTATATAATTTTTCATTTCACACATTAGACGAGGAATTTCTCTCTTCCAATAGTTTATATCATCTTCATGGATTTCTTTCAATGACAACCATCTACATGAGATCATGACACAAGAAAATAGCATGTTTCAACATAACATAATATAATATATTACATTACAAGTAAAACACGTGTCATTAAGTACAACAATAATTTCAAACAACATTTTTCATATAAATCACAACTACGTCTTATCTCATGTATTTTCCAAGATCATATATAACTTGTTTGATGCTTTTGTCAAAGTTTTTTGGGAGAGATAGTGGTAGAACATACTGTAACAACAAAATGAATCGTTATTTGTTTCGACCAAAGTAGACAAGAAAAAATAAAAATAAATAAAATATCTATAAGGACAATATATATAAATATGGATACCAAAATTATTACCTTAATGAAGGTATGCCATTCATGTGTTTTTACCCCACCAAATTCACCTTTCTTTGTTAAGATATATTTTATGTTTGAAGCAAAACCCGTGGGAAATTTAGTTCTTTGAATGACCTCTTTTACATCATTTATCTGTTTCTATGTTAATAACCATGGAAGGTTATTTCAGTCTAGTACTCCATCTGATCTATTTGAATATCGGATCATACTTCTCATTGCATGATTGTCTTATTGAATGTCAGTACAAATTTTGATAATTTTTTCTTTGTCCCTCCTACCATCTATGATTCGCCATAACGTTTCAATCACATTCTTCCCGATATGCATTGTATCAAACAAATGAGCTATTTTTATCTCCTCATAGTAGGGAAACCTCATGAATTGAGAGGGATAAGATTTCATTCCTCGTGGAAGCCCATTATTAATACCTTCATGATGATTGCGGCCTTCATGAAGCATAAAAGAAATCACAAAAATAATTATTAAATACGGTAAAATAAATTCAATGATTAAAATAAACATTCAAAACTTCACATGATCTACGATACATTATGAAATTGAGTACCTTGATGATTTCTATTATATTCCAACATCCATAGGTGAAGTATCATTCTTCATGGTTTTAAACCAGTCTCTTCTTTCCCATTGAAAATATGGTTTTCAGTAGTACGATAACTATGTTTCTTAGGAAGAAGGTGCATATACTCACCAAACACCGTATTTCCTAAAATTTTTGAATGGCAATACTTCATCTTAGGACCACAAACTGGACATGCAAATTTACCCTTTGTTTGAAGACCTCCAACAAATGGATTAATGTCAATTATACGATGAGATTATTTAAAAATTAAACATGCACCATGATAACATTAAAATATTATATAGTATTAAAGAGAAATATTAGAATGCTACATACCACAAAACTGTGTTAGTCCAGGGGCATCATGAATTGTCCATAAAAGTATTCCATGAAATTTAAATTTATTCTCCCTGATTGGTTTACATATGCCATACATTGTGATTCCAACCCATAACTTTAGTACCTCGTCGATAAGAGGCTCAATATATGCATTCATATCTTCAACCTGGTACTTACTTAATTGTTTGAAATTACACATAATTACTACAGGAATGATATCATGTAATATATATAATTAAATAAATAAACAAAAGATATTATGCAAAAATTGAAACAAATGAAAATGTTAAATTCAAAAAATTAATCTAAACAAATACCTAGAACAATCATTGTCAACATTATGTGCTCCCTCTTTATTGACATCCAAGGAGGAATGTTATTGTTGATAACAAAAATAGGTCACACTGAGTAAATAGGCCTAATCTCTCTAAATGGATTAACATCGTCAACTTCCAATGAAATCCTAACATTACGAGGTTCATCTTTGAAATCTGCCCATTTTTCCTCAATTTCCCTAAATCCAAAACCATCAGCGGGAATTTGAAGAACACCATCTCCACTTTTGTTACGCGCATGGTAATCCATAAATTCTTCTATGATTTCACACCTGAAAAATCACTGCAAACATAGAATTATGGGAATATGACTAAGAACCTTTCGAGGAACCCTTTTTGTTACTTGATCGGTTCAATATCTACTGATAAGAGATTGCAGACATTATGTTTTCGAAGCATGTTGTTCATAATATATAATATGGTCATTAGGACATGCATCTATAGTTTGATAATCCATTTGAATGTCTTTCATAATGGCATGCAAACCTTGATATGTGCGAGGTAAAATATTTGATGATGGTAACCAAAATTCACCTAACAATCTAGAACATAACAAATAACTAGTTAATGTAAGAATATTAATCGTAAAAAATGCATTCTTATTTTACACATTAATTAAAACTAAAAACAAATAGAAACAAATCAACATTTATGTATAATATGAGATGAAACATATTACATACCTTAGTATATGTGTCATACAAGTGTTCGGCAAATTATTCATAACCTTTAAGTTCACTAGCAACAATGTAGTGGAGAGAAGATTTGCTCTTGATCCTTCATAAATTCGTTTATTTGCCTTTTCTAATAGAGGTTCATCATAAATACCAGCATTTTCCCCATCCTCATCTGGTTGCGAAAAAAAAACTTGGATCATTTGATTTGTCCCATCATATTCTTCCATGGGATCATTAACTTGATTTGTCCCATCATATTCTTCCATGAGATCCTCATTTGCTTGGTCATGATGATATTCCTCAGCTTGTACAACATCATTTCTACTAATACTTGGTGCAATATTCTGTGGAAAGTTTGAGGGAAACTCTAACTTTATAATTAGAAACAATCATGCAAAATTAGTGTATACTATAACAAACATTCAAACAACACACACACACACACACACACACACACACACATATATATATATAATTTTATATAAAATTGAAAACATAAAAAAAGATAATGAATATACAGCTAATTACCATGGGACGATCGATCCTCCATCAATGTGCCCATATTTTCTACAATGTTTTGTAGATTTTTTTATTAAAATTAGTATCGGGCATCTGAGGAAACATTTATTACAAGGGCAATAACATCTACCATCACCCTCTTCACCCGCTTTACTTTTTTCCCTACCTCTAACTAAGGATGATTTTAGGGGCTAAATTTCGCTCATGAGCTAATTTTCGATGGTTTTTCCAAAAACGAGATTCGCTATTATAAAAATTATTCGCCCAAATTCTATAGGATAAAATTATTTTACCTTAAAAATCGCCAAAAATTTATAAAAACTATATAAAATACTTAGAAATTTGAATATTTTTACAAAAATATTGCCAAAAATTTAATGTTCACATATGAAGAATTAGTAAGATTCGCCAAGGTTTATACATTTTAAAATAAATTTTCATCCTTAAAATTATCCTTGCCTCTAACAACATTCTACGACATTCTTTCGCACAAAAATACCCTTTTGGAACCGTCGTTGTTATAGCAGGATTGTCGCAACATATTTAAATCGTCAAATATTTATAGTCCAATTTTAGGTCACTATCATCGCAATTGCAACAATCGTGACCTAAATATATTTCTTTTTTTTTACCTATTTATTTTTCATTTTTAACGGTCAATTTTAACGTTAGGCCAGTCGTCGCTCTTGCGATGAACGTTGACCATATTAATTTAAACAAACTAGGTGCATCTCTCTTGCGACAAACATTGGCTATATTAATTTAGTCAAATTACATGCATTGAGATAGCGGTGAATACAAGGCGGATTTAGAAAAAATGAACTTTCTCTCTTGCATGTTGCAACGAAAGAGTACTTTCGTTGCAAATTTTTCAATATTTAATAGTGATAATTGTTTGTTTGACTCAGGAGCATCCTCTAATGTTATGCCATTATCTATATGCAATAAATTGAACGTAGTCCCTCTCAAAAGTGATAAACATGTGATACAAATAGACAAAAACCAGGTGAAAGTTATGGGAGAGCTCAAAGATGTCATGATCAATATGGCGACACACCCGAAATTTGTTCAAGTGATTGACATCATCGTAGTAGATATCCCATAAGCTTATGGATTTCTACTTAGTCGATATTGGTTCGAGAAGTTAAACAAATACGTTAGTACAGAATGGGCTCACCTTTTGTTTCCATTAAAGGGACACACGAATATGATCAGGATCGATAGAAAAAAATATCTAAAACATACTGTCACCGACCTAGAAACCCTCAACGAACCCTCTTCGAAAAATTTCCCCGTGCTAATAAATTATACCTGCGACTCTAATTTCAATAATTTCTCCCCCTTCTCATCTGATGTCCCTCTCACTCAAAACTTTAAAATGAATTTTCAAGAAAATTTTCCTACGACGGTAGAATCATTCCTCTTCTGTCAAGAACCTCTGTTAAAAACCACGGAGCAGATAGGAGGAAAGGATGAAAGTGGTAGGAAAAAATAAATTGATGGTTTTCTCTCACAAGTTTGGACCTTGTACTTTGATGGGTCTAAGGCACAAGAGGGATCAGGAGCAGGGTGTATTGTTAGGTTCCTAACCCACACATAGGTAGATCAATATATTCAGATGTAATAAAGGTCAATATTAATAAGGCCTTTCAATAAAATAGAATAAGGCAGATGTAGGAAGACCTAATAGAAGCTTCCACTTCTAGAAGGATCTTCCTCTAGATGCTTCTCTTGATAGACATATTTAGTATAAATAAGGGTCGAGGGTATGAAAACCCTAGCTTGGAGATTATTGTAACATAGCGCTACTCGACTGGAGGTTGCCCCCTTGAAGAGGCCCGTGAACATTGCATTCTGAATCAAAGTGTTATTTTTGTTGTTGTTCTGATATCATTTCTGTGTTATTGTGGAGATTATGCTGGTTATATTACTGTTATTCTTCCATTTCTAGCATTTTATTTCTGTTCTGCATACTTTTTATATTTGGTATATTACAAGTGGTATCAGAGCACTTTCCTTGGCAGAAATTGTGGGAATTTTTTTTCCAGGGTAGAGACATATTCCGGCATCTTTAAGCCACATAGATCTGTCGTTACGTGCATAAACCTGTGGTTGACGGATTCATACACGCATAAAATACAAGTGGTTCTTAAGCGCACATCTGTTGACCACCCTTGTAACCCCTGTTGGTACCCCTTTGAGTGGTAGCGCATCAGATAGCACCTGTGTATGGATCGACCTAGATTTCTTGAAAGCCCTCTTTAGATAAACCAATCGACCTCCAGACTGCTATAGTGCCACCGAGAACAACACTCAGGAAGATATTCTCTAGTACCTGGGTAGTTGGGTAGTACGGCTAAGAGTATGGTCTATCCTCCTTAGTTAGTGCCTTGAGATATTGGGTTGAGTACTACTGTTAGACCCCACATGTATATCAGAGAGCTATAGCACAGGGAAAACCCTTGTTTGTAGAACCCTTGAATACCTAACCTTTGGGGGACATAAACATAAACAAATTAAAATAGACAAGATCTATTGCCATGCAACTGTGTTCGGGTTGCCAAGTAAATACACATTTCTTTCTGGTTAAGCATTTGGGGATTTCATCGCTGCAATATTCTTCAGACCGGAGTATAACTCCGTAGGTGTAATAAAAATAAAAAAAGTCTGCAAATTTTTTCACCATTATTTGAGACCTATTCCATTGGATTCATCTCTATTCATTTATCACATTCATCCATATCATTTTTCGGCAAAATTTTTGACCCCGCCTACCCCTTTTCAGTTCACCCATCCTCATGGCCCATACCCATAGCCAAGACCTGGAAGCTCACTTCAACACCTTGCAATATGGTTTCCTTGAGACCCAAAAAGAAGTGAAACAACTCAGTGTTATTGTTGCCTCCATCGATTCATCCATCAAGACAACCATAAATACAACCATGCAATCCTCAATGGAAGAAGTCAAACAAGAACTGGCCACCTAGCTTGAATCTGTCTTTGCATCACTCTGCACCAAACTAAAGATCCCTACAAATGACCCTTTCTCTGATGCACATCCCCAGACTGAAGGTGAACATTCCTCCCATTCCCATACCTTTCATCCCCATCACATTCAACGTGACCTGTGCCTTCTGCAGGTGGATGTGACCAAATTTGATGGGTTGGACCCCACTGGTTGGACCACCCAAATGGGACATTATTTCTCTTTATACGACATTATAGATAACTTGGCCAAACTCCAGTATGGTGTTATCCATCTAGATCAAGAATGTTGGCAATGGTGGCAATGGAGAAAAACTTCCCGTCAAGGGTATATTGCTTGGACCCAATTTGTGACTGAGCTTTATGAACGCTTTGACACTGACACCAACCATTTGGGTCATTTGACAAAGTTGAAACAATCGAGAATAGTAGAAGACTTCATAGCTACCTTTGAGCACCTGGCTTTTCGAATAGAGGGCATGACTAATGCTTTCTTTTGAGAGTGTTTTATCAGTGGCCTCAAGGAGGAGATTTAGGCCCATGTCCTCATGGCTCGACCTTCGAGTTGGGTGGAGGCTACTAAAAAAGATAAAGAAGCACAGTAGGTTGTATCCTCTCAAAACTGTAAACCCTCCTTTATCCCTCGCCCTAAACCCGTAAATCTCACTACTCCCTCTGCCCCATTAAAGATCCAAAATTTGACCAAGTCTGAAATGGTTGAAAGCTAACTCAAAGGCCTTTGTTATAATTGTGATGACAAATATTTCCGAGGCCACAAGTGTAAGGAACAAAATCTTTTTATGGCCATCTCTGAGGATATTTCGAAAGAGGATGTTGAAACTTCCCTTGTGCCTGAGTCACCTGAAATCACTGACATAACCCCTCCCTCAGACCCTCCCGAAGTGGAACCGATCATTTCCCTCAATGCTCTCACTGGCTTCTCCGCCCCCCAAAACCTCAAGTTAATCGGTTACATCAAGCATCGAAAGGTCATCATTCTGGTTGATAGTGGAAGAACCCATAATTTTATTCATCGCCGCATTGCCCAAGAAAATCATTGCTACATCCACACCATAAAAAATTTCCAAATCATGATTGCCAATGGTGGTTCCATGAAATGTGGAGGGCATTGTGAAAATGTGTGTCTCCAAATCGGTGACTACCACCTAAAATCCCATATGTTTTCTATCGAAATGGGTGGTTGTGACATTGTGTTGGGTGCAGACTAACTAAGGACTTTGGGTCCCATTCTCATGGATTTTAAGGCATTAACCATGCAATTCAACTAGGAAGGCCACCAATATAAATTCCAAGGCATCACAGTTGGTTCACCTGAGGTCATTAGTTCCCATCACATGGAAAAGCTGCTCAAGAAAGGTCATTCTGGTGTCATTTCCCAACTCCATGCCATACAAGCAACAGAGACACCCCTGGTGCCGGAAGATCTCCAAGCCCTCCTTTCTAAACACCAAATGGTATTTTCCACTCTCCAAAAAATCCCTCCTTCCTACGGTGTTCATGATCATTTCATTCCCCTTGTACTCAGAATCCTTCCTCCCAATATCCGTCTGTATCACCACCCCTTTTCACAAAAAAATGAAATTGAGAAAATGGTCCAGGAACTCCTTACTACACGACTTGTTATACTCCCTAATATGAGCTCTTACTCTTCTCTTGTAGTCATGGTCATGAAGAAAGAAGTTTCTTGGAGAATGTTTCCTGACTTCTGTGCCCTCAACAAACTAACCATTAAAGACAAATTTCCCATTCTTGTCATTGATGACCTCCTGGATGAATTGAGTGGTGCCCAATTCTTTACTAAACTTGATCTTCGCTCGGGCTATCACCATATCCATATGAAGGAGGAAGACATTCCCAAGATGGCATTTCAAACTCATGAGGGCCACTATGAGTTTTTGGTCATGCCCTTTGTCTTGTGTAATGCCCCCTCCACCTTCCAAAGCCTCATGAATCATGTCTTCTTTCCTTTTCTCCGTCATTTTGTATTAGTTTTATTTGATGATATCCTAATCTATAGAAAAAATTGTACAGACCATCTTACTCATGTGGATCGAGTTCTCCATCTACGCTCTCAGCACAAAATTTTCCTAAAACAGTCTAAATGTGCTTTTGGTGCCTTAGAAGTAGAATACTTGGGTCATCTGGTTGGAAAGGATGGCATTAGGGTGGATCCAAAAAAGATTGAAGCTATGCAATACTGGCCGCACCCAAAGACTCTCAAAATATTGCACGGATTTCTGGGCTTAATAGGGTATTATTGCAATTTTGTTAAGAATTATGGCAAGATTGTGGCACCTCTCACGGCTCTCCTCAAAAAGATCTCTTTCACTTGGACTCTAGCCTCTGCTCAAGATTTTCAAACCTTGAAGATGGCCATGTGCACCACTTCGGTTCTGGCCCTTCCTGATTTCACAAAGACCTTTGTGTTGGAATGTGATGCCTCAGGGAAAGGAATTGGTGTTGTCCTTATGTAAGAGGGTCGACCTTTGGCTTTCACCAGCAGGAAACTATCTGAAAGGAATCTGGGCAAACCCATCTATGAAAAGGAAATGTTGTATATTCTACATGTCTTTGATCTGTGGCGCCCTTATCTCTTGGGGAAACGTTTCTAAATTAAGATAGACCATCAAAGCCTCAAGTAATTTCTGGAACAACGCATTTCCTCCCCTGAGAAACAAAAATGGGTGACTAAGCTCTTTGGATATGATTATGAGATCATTTACAAGAAGGGAAAAGAAAATGTGGTGGCGGATGCACTGTCCCAAAAATATGAAGAAGAAGGAATCTTTCTTTCTCTTTCCTTCATTGTACCAGATTAGCTCCAAGTTGTGTGCTAGGAATGGCTACAAGATCCCAAAAGTTTTCATCTGATCCAGCAATTGCAGACCAATGCTCCAGCTCCCCCAGGGTACTCTTGTCTCTAGGATGAGCTTCGATACAAAGGTCATTTGTATTTAAGTAAACAATCAAAGCTTAAATCCACGGTACTTTCTGAGCTTCATGCTACACCCACAATGGGGCACTCCGGGTTCACCAAAACCTATGACAGGGTCAAACGTTCTTTCTTATGGGATGGTATGAAACAGGACATCTGTAATTTTGTCGCTGAATGTGAGGTGTGTCAATGCAACAAGGGAGAAACAGTCAAATCTCTGGGCACACTACAACTGCTTTCAATTCCACCTACTATTCAGAAGGATATCTCTATGGAATTTATTACCGGCTTACCCAAATTAGGAAATAAATCAGTCATAATGGTGGTTGTGGATCGCCTTTCCAAGTATGCTCATTTCCGTGCTCTTCAAAACCAATTTACTACATCCACGGTGTCTCACATTTTCATGGACCAGGTCTTCAAGCTTCATGGCATGCCACACTCTATTGTTTATGATAGTGACCCAACTTTCACAAGCAATTTTTGGCAAGAATTGTTTAAGCTACAGGACACCCAATTGCATCTAAGCACAACTTATCATCCCCAAACTAATGGTCAAACGAAAGTTGTCAAAAAGTGTTTGGAAACATATCTAAGGTGTTTTGCCTCTGAAAAACAAAATCAGTGGGCTCAGTGGTTACCCCTAGGTGAATGGTGGTACAACACTTCCTACCATACAACTACACGCATGACTCCTTTTGAAGTGGTATATGGACAGAAGCCCCCTTCAGTTCTCTCATACTTATCGGGTACCTCGAAGGTCCAGGTGGTTGACCAAACACTTACAGTTCAAGAGGATATTCTTCGTACCCTTAAAGAGAACTTGGTCATGGCACAAAATTGCATGAAGCAACAAGCAGATCAAGGTCTCTATGAACGTCAATTTGCAGAAGGGGATCAGGTGTTTCTACGACTGCAACCATACAAGAAAAATTCCCTCAAGTCCGAGCAGTGTCAGAAGATAGAACCCAAATTTTATGGTCCTTAAACAATTCTCAAGTGTGTGGGACAAGTCGCCTATCAGTTAGCTCTGCCCAGTGAGTCAAAGCTACATCATGTTTTTCATGTTTCATGCTTAAAAAAGGTGATTGGAACTAGGTTCCAAATTCAAACCAACCTTCCCGAGTTAGCTGAAGAAGGATCCATTTGGCTACAACCAGAAGCAGTTTTGGACTAGCGTGAGCATCGCCTGCATCAGTGAACCATCAAGGAAGTGCTAGTCTAGTGGAAAGATACAACTCCAACAGATGTCACTTGGGAACCAGCTACCGTTCTGGAGTAGTTTCCATGTCTCAAGCCTTGAGGACAAGGTTGTTTTTAAGGGGGCGGACATGTTAGGGTCCTAACCCGCACATAGGTAGATCAATATATTTGGATGTAATAAAGGTCAATATTAATAAGGCCTTTCAATAAAATAGAATAAGGAAGATGTAAGAAGACATAATAGAAGATTCTGCTTCTAGAAGGATCTTCCTCTAGATGCTTCTCTTGATAGACATATTTGGTATAAATAAGGGTCGAGGGTATGAAAACCCTAGCTTGGAGATTATTGTAACACAATGCTGCTTGACTGGAGGTTTCCCCGTCAAAGAGGCCCGTGAACATTGCATTCTGAATCAAAGTGTTATTTATGTTGTTGTTATTATATCATTTATGTGTTATTGTGGAGATTATGCTAGTTATATTACTGTTATTCTACCATTTCTAGCATTTTATTTATGTTCAACATACTTTTTATATCTGGTATATTACATGTATATTCATTGATCCCAAATGTAAACGAAATTTCATGTCCTGTAGACTAGAATTTGAATTCACAAACAACAATGTCGAGTATGAAGCTCTAGGATAAGGGATAAAGAAATTGATAGACTTAAACTTTAAAGAACTAAAGGTTTTTGAAGACTCTGAAATCATTGTTAGACAAGTAAGGAACACTATACACTAAAACTCCCCCCACCCAAGGAATTGTCAACATGAAGTGCATAGACTAATAGAATATTTTGAAGCCTTCAATATTACAATGATCCCCAGAACAAAGAACGCACTGGATTATTCCCCGACTATCATTGCTTCAAGGCTATCCCCTTTAGAAGACTATGAAGCCTCCTGACACACTCTGGAGATACTCTAAAAACCATCAGTTCCCAACAATATTTCTAATTGGAAGGTCTTTGAAGGATATGAACATATCATAATCTTTTTAACCAATCAGGATCATTTTGAAGATCTAGCTATTGACGATGAAATATTTCAGGAGCAATTAGTAGAAACTGGTCCCAATGTACAAAAATCTGAAACAAATCAATCAACTGACAAACTAAGGTCTCATACGATACTGAAAGGGGTATCCAATTTGGAAAACCTTTTTGACTTAAGGGAAATATTTAAAGGTTCAACGAACACAAAGACAAGGAGTTCATGTCCCATGTACAAAACTATTAACCTAGGAACCCTAGAGAAACCTAAGAATATAAATCTCGGCAAGACAATATCTAAAGAAGAAAGGAAGGCCTACCTAAATGTTAAGCCCTAATATTGGATCATTACCCCTTAATTGGGGCATATTATATTAGTAATGTTATTTTATTTATGCCAACTTTAGGCCATTAGTTGTAATTATACCTCCTAGTCTCCTATATATACCAAAGAGACATTTTCATTTTGAATCATCTTGTACTTGAACATTTAAGTGGGGTAAAAGGAGATTGCCCCATCGAAGAGGCTTATTATCTGAAATTATTTCTTTTTCAAGGCGTTGAGTACTTTTTCTGATGTTTTTCTATGCTATATTGATATTTGGCTCTTAACATATGGTATCAAAGCTCAAGGTCTTGGGGTTTCGCTGCTACATCTGAGACACCTTGGAATTTTAGATATAACTTGTTTTCTACAATGTTTCATAAGGAATGAATTGGAGGATATTTAGTATATGGATCAAGGTACGTTGGGCTCAAAATTAAGCTCCTGAGGCCTTATAATTTCGGAGATACAGCCTGTACAAGATAGGGTTTGGGAATCATCCTGAACTGATTCATTGCGGAATTTCCTCTATAAAAAATTCTTTGTAATGTTTCAGACCCTGAACTCCAGAGGCTATTTATAGAAATTAGTAAAGTATCTTTGGTAAAAATTTCATCTTCTGGATCATCTTAAATTTGTAGATACACCCTGTTTAAGATAGGGTATCTGGCTAATCCTATTGACTAGTCTCAAGAAGGTGTTCCAGGTAAAACAATCATAACTTCTTCCTAGAGTATCCAAATTGAGTGGCACTAGTTTCATTGGATCGTGGATAGTCCGTAGTATTTCTGGTGCGCGTTTCAGAATTTTATATCAATTATTTTGTGTGGGGAACGCTATACAAGTGAGATTTCCTGGAACGGACAAAAATCAGCAAGTTGTGGGGAAGTTACCATAAATTCCAATTGGCACATCCAATTTTGATCAGACCTATGGAATTGCAGAGAAGAAATATTAGAGAACTACGTAAAATAATTTTTCATATCCAGAAGGGCCGAAACTTGGGAGATATAACAGAAGAAATATTGTCTAGCAGAACCACCTCAAAATCAAGGTTCAAAAGTGATACTTGTCCAACATGCCACCAAAAAAGGGAACTTCTACACCAAATAAGCCTCCAAAAAATCCTACTTGGACTCTTGATGAAAGTGAAGAAATGCATAGGGACATAAATGAACTACAAAAGAAGATGGATTCAGTGGAAGCTAAGTTGGATACTAAGATGGATTCAATGGAATATAAGTTGGATACTAAGATGGATGGTTTAAAAGGGAAGATCAAGGAAGAAATGATATCACACTATGAGGATACAAGGAGAAATACCTTCTTTAGCCAATTGATAAATCTCAAGAAAAAGGGTTCAGTTACCGAGCACATTGAGAACTTCCAAAGATTGAATATAAAGGTAACCGATATTCCAGGTGAGCACTTGATTGATGTATTCATAGGAACTTTAAAGGATAACATTCAACATGAGGTTCGCCTTTGGGAACCCAAATAATTGGAGAATGCATTTAAGGTGGAAAGAAATGTTGAAAGTAAAAATATGGCTATGGCTACTAGAAGGACCAATCCTAAGATCTATAGAGAGAAAAATGCTCCTTCTAAAACACCTCAACCTACAAGGTTGACACCTCAACAATTGGAGGAAAGAAAAGAAAAAGGTTTATTCTTTAATTGTGACAACAAGTACAGTAAGGGACATAAGTGTAGTGAGAAAAAATTATTCTACATAGATTGTGAAGAGGAGGAAGAAGAAGAAGAAGAACCATCTCAAGATGAAAATGTAGAAGCAATTTCATCTGAAGAGTTGAGTCCCATGATATCATGTAATGCATTGGCTGGAATTAGCACTCCTCAAACCCTCAAGATCGAAGGATACATCAAAAAGAAAAAAGGTAATAGTCCTAATTGATTCTGGCAGTACTCATAATTTTATTCACTATAAATTAGCCAAAGATCTCAATTGCTTTGTATATCCAATGCCAGAGTTTCAAGTAATGATTGCAGATGGAGGAACTATCAATTCATCATGAAAATAAAATAAGATCAATCTTACTATGGGGGAGTATGTAATGAATAGTCCAATGATTGCTATACCCATGAGTGGTGCAGATGTTGTACTAGGAATCCAATGGTTACAATCATTAGGAACAATGGATTTTAATTTTCAAGAACTTTTCATGAAATTTTCATTGGAAGGAAAATAAATTGAGTTAAGAGGTATCACAGAAAAACCCGGTAAAGTGATAAGCTCTAATGGCATGAAAAAATTATTGAAAAAGGGGCATCAAGGCATTATTGCACAACTATGCTCACTAGATGTTCAAACATCAAAGCCATCTATTCCTCAAGATCTCCAAAAGACCATTGATAAGCATTCCAAAGTATTTGAATATATTCCCAAAGATCTTCCACCCACTCGAAATCGTGATCATGAAATTCACCTAATTCCTGGGAGTGTTCCTCCTAACATCAGGCCATACAGATACCGTTACGACCAAAAGAGTGAAATTGAGAGCATGGTTGAAGAAATGTTAGAGGCTAGCATTATTAGACCTAGCCAAAGTTCTTACTCTGCACCAGTGGTAATGGTATTCAAGAAATATAGCTCATGGCGTATGTGTCCAGATTATAGAGAGCTCAACAAGATCACTATTAAATATAAGTTTCCCATTTGCGTCATTGATGAATTGTTAGATGAATTACATGGAGAAATATATTTCACAAAATTGGATCTCCATTCAAGGTATCATCAAATCAGAATGAAGGAAGAAGATATCCCAAAACCAACATTCTGAACTCATAAAGGCCATTATGAATTTTTGGTCATGCCTTTTGGCTTTACAAATGCACCTTCCACATTCCAAGGGTTGATGAATTCCATTTTCAAGCCCTTCCTTCGAAAATTTGTGTTAGTATTTTTTGATTATATACTAATATATATTAAGTCTTGGGAGGATCATGTGCGGCATGTTGACAAGGTGCTAAAACTACTAAAGGAGAGACAACTATATGCCAAACCATCCAAATGTTTCTTTGGAGTAAAGGAGGTAGAGTATTTGGGTCATATTGTATCTCCTGAAGGTGTCAAGGTAGACCCTAACAAGATTAAGGCCATGATGGACTGGCCGATTCCCAAAACATTAA
>ML781398.1:330497-359557 GCA_009831015.1 Picea engelmannii
AAAAGCTACATGGCAGCCCAAAGATTATTGTAAGTGACAGAGATCCCATCTTCACTGGACATTTTTGGACATAATTATTTTCTTGTTTGGGTACTCAATTGGCTCATAGCTCATCCTATCATCCTTAATTGATGGACAAACCGAGATAGTGAACAAATGTTTGGAAATCTACCTTCGTTGCTTTGTCTCTGATAAACAAACACAATGGTTCAAATGGTTACCCTTGGTAGAATGGCGGTATAACACTTCCTTTCATACTGCAACAAAAATGACACCATTTATGACACTTCATGGATACCACCCTCCTTCCATCACTTCTTCTCTAAAATAAAAATCTAAGGTTGAAGCAGTGGAAGATCACATCCAGAATCAACAACAAGTTCTCCAAATCTTAAAGGACAACCTGACCATGGCACAAAATCGCATGAAACAACAAGTATATCAACATCATAGTAAAAGAAGTTTTGAAGTAGGGGATTGGGTGTTTTTAAGACTACAACCATACAAACATATGTCCCTCAAGCAAGCCAAGAACGATAATAAATTATCACCAAAGTACTATGGCCCTTATAAGGTGTTGCAAAAGATTGGTATTATGGCATACAAATTGGAGTTGCCTGCATATTCACGAGTACACCCAGTTTTCCATGTTTCATGCTTAAAGAAGGTTATAGGAAAGGTAATGAGTCAATATTAGGGATTAACTCTAAAACGTTTCAGAGAATATCAAGATGTTTTTTCATGGTCCTACTGAAATCTGAAAACTTATGAAACTTGTCTCATTCAACACACAATCTCGTTAAAACCCGGAGTAAAACCCTTTCAACAGAAGCTACGAAAGTCCCACCCATATCTGGAACCCCTCATGTGTCAAGAGTTAAAAAACTTATTATATCCTAAAATCATCTTTCAAGTTAGAAACTATGCTTGGGTAGAAAATTTGGTTCATGTCGGGAAAAAATCTAGGGATATTTGTCTGTGTGTCGATTTTAGGAACCTCAATAGCACATCAAAAAAGGAAAACTACCCAGTCCCACCAATGGAGAAACTCTTGCATATTGTGTCTGGTTCTGAGGTTTTTTCTCTGCTGGACAGGTTTTTAGATTACAACCAAGTTCTATCTTCAGAGGAAGATCGTGTTAAAACTACCTTCTGAACCAAGTGGGGAACCTTTTTTTATAAATGCATGCCCTTTGGTTTAATCAATGCAGGGGAAACCTTCCAAAGGGCCATGGAGATATCATTTCAGGGACTAATCAACAAATGTGTAGTAGTTTATCTGGATGACATGATTATGTATTCAAATAATAGAGATGATCGCATCCAACACTTAACCTAGATTTTCGAAAGGTGTAGGAAATACAGTGTATCCTTAAACCCTAAGAAAACTATCTTTGGTGTCAAGGAAGGGAAAATACTAGGTCATATTATATCTCAAGAAGGAATTTGCATAGAGCCATAATGAATTAGGGCTATAACTCATCTTCCATTACCCCCCCAAAAAAAGGCTATGAAATCCTTCTTTGGGAAAATAAATTTTGTGAGAAAGTTCACCCCCGATTTCGCTGAAAATATCAAACCCTTACAAAACATTATCTGCAAATATGGTGAATTTAAGTGGGATGATGAACAAAAAAGTGCATTCAACAATATTAAGACTGCAATATCTCAAGCTCCAGTGTTGTGAAGTCCTGACTTTAGCAACGATTTCTTCCTCTACACTTTTTCCTCCGACCAATCGTTAGTTGCAGTATTGAATCAGAAGGATGATGGCAACAATGAGGCCCCAATCTCATTTATGAGAACTAATCTCCAAGGGGTTGAACTAAATTACCCTGCAATAGAAAATAAGGCTTATTTGGTGTACAAGGTAGTGAAACACTTCAGATCTTACATCCTAAAAAACCATACCAAAGTCATTGTGCCCCATCCCATAGTCTGATCCCTATTTGGTTCCAAGAATTTGATCTCGATATAAAACCTACCAAGCTAGTTAAGGGACAAGGATTATGTAAATTGGAAGTTGAAGCCAAGGACCAAGTAAATGAAGACCCCGGGTGGGAGAATGAATTGGCATTATGGTGTAGTGAAGATTCATATGTATCCCCAGGGCAGGAGTCTTGGTATGGGAAATTATCTTATCTTCTACACTATGGGACTTGCCAAGAAAACCTAAAATCTAAGGAAAGGAGAGCTCTCGGTCTAAAATCAACACAATATCACCTCATAAATTCGGTGCTCTTTCGTGTTAATTATGATGGGGTACTTTTAATATGCCTTGAACGAGAAGATGCATACAAGGTTCTGAAGAAGATCCATGATGGTCCTACAGGTGGACACTTCACAGGGAACACCACCACTCAAAAAATATTGAGAGATGACTATTATTGGACTACTATGTTTAGGGATGCTCACACATACGCTATAAACCATAAAACTTGTCAAATAAACGTGGGGAGGGAAAATAGAGTAGGTGTCCCACTCCAACTTGTGGTCGTTTCCAGGCCATTCGAGCAATGGGGGTTAGATATCATAGGAGAAATTACGTTGATATCTTTAAAACAACATAGATACATACTGACTGCCACATACTATTTCACGAAGTGCGAAGAGGTCGTCTCTCTGACTCATGTGAACGAAAAGGTGGTGGTCCAATTCATAGAACAACAATTGATCACAAGATTCGGTATGCCTTCCATCCTTGTTTTTTATAATTCCTCTTACTTTTATTCCACCCTATTAACAATTTGTTCTTTATACAAAGGAATCATAATCAGATATTCTTAAAACTACTATCCACGGGGGAACGAAGTGGAAAAACCAACCAATAAGAACCTAGTGAGATAATTAAAGAAAATAGTTGCAGACAACCAAAGGAATTGGCATAGTTCACTTCATAATTCCTTATGGGATGATATAGTAACACCCAAGTAAGCTATAGGTAATTACCCATACTTTTTGGTATACAGACAAGAAGCCATTCTCTCGAACGGGATATATCTTTCATCTCTTTAGCTTGCTCAGGAGTCTAGAGGATGAACCTCATCGGCTATACAACAAAGAATTGATACCCTCCTCATTATGTAAGAAGAAAGGGAGAAATCAAAATAAAATTTAGTTGCTCATCAACATATAGTTAAAACGTGGTTTGACAAGAATAAGGCCAACGAGAAAAATTTTGAAGTAGGATACTTGGTCCTGAAATGGGACAGAACAAATGAGCTAAAGCGAAAACATTTGAAGTTTCAGAATCTATGGCTCGAACCTTTTTAGGTAGCCGATAAAACTAGGGTAGGCATGTATCAATTGCAAAATCTGAGGGGGGGAACCTGATGCCCTCCCGGTGAATGGAATAGCCCTAAAAAAATATTTCCGTTTAAAAAAATTGTTTTGTTTTGCTAGGCTGATTGCAGGGTTCTTCATTTTTTTTTTCTTGTTTTAGTACTTTTTTTTATTTTTAATTTTGTGTTCAGAAAGGCATTGGTTTACCTTAGTTCATGCGGTGTAACGAACTTTTTTCCTAACACATGCTTACATACAACACAAGAAGTGTCGAGATAATTTCGGTTGTTTTGAAGGAGTTCTCTATCTAACCTATGTAGATAAACAACCTTGGAAAAGTGATGAAGTGTCCACCTAGTGGTCTGTTAAAACCTAAATGGAAAGAAGGTAATTTGGGAAGGACCACATGTACCTCAAGACAGAGCTAGCGAAAAATTCACCTTAACCATCTTATTTTTCAAATAACAAACGTCCTCCTCTCCTACTTGCTCAGGGCATTCTGCCGAGATAAAATCAATTACATCAAATGAGTGCAAAGTAGGAGAGGGTGTGCATATAAATCCGTCGGGGCTATGGACGTTCATTAGAAGCGGATCAAGGTATGTGACATCGGGGTGACCCTGTCAAGGCTATGGACGCTCGCAGGTAGAGGAACAACATCATAGCAAGTGAATGATGATAACTAAATCGCCCAGTGCTAGTAAATGATTTAATCGACTCTTGTAAAAAGAGGGCATGGGTCATGGTTACAGAAAATGAAGGTGGAATAAAAGTTGAAATACCACAGGTAGGCCCAAATTCACCAATCAGTGAATTTCAAACGCAAGGATAGAAGAGGATTTGATAAACAACTAGTTAAGTTCTTAACCAACTTTTTCACCAGCTAAACCCGGGGAAGGAAAAAATATTCTTCTTTCACCCAGTAATTCGCCATTTGTTGAGCACTCAACACACCCTAAAAATCCTTATCAAATTTTCTCACTTTTTGGGTACCACTTGTTTTCTGCACTATCTAACTCGAATTCATTTTGGGAAATGTTTTATCTTTGTTTGCTTTCATGACTCTAGTCACCTATTCAGGTTTGTTTGAACTTATGAAACCTCA
Source organism: Picea engelmannii (assembly GCA_009831015.1). Classification (NCBI taxonomy): domain Eukaryota; kingdom Viridiplantae; phylum Streptophyta; class Pinopsida; order Pinales; family Pinaceae; genus Picea; species Picea engelmannii. The sequence goes on from ML781398.1 coordinate 334,885, forward strand.
TGACTAAAATACATTAACGCCTGAATTAAGAATCGACAGTCAAGCACTGCAACTAACTTTCTCAGGTTTGGCGTGAGAAATAGTTCAAGTAATTAAAGGAACCACATGGAAAACAATAGTCACCGAGCATAGATCCTCTTCGACATTGGAAGAAGGTGGTTTTAGTTTGGGTAATTTATTCGCATAAAGGTTCGAGAGATAGTCGATCCCCTTTGGCATCAGTAAAATATGAGGAAGACAGGCGTTAACGAAGGACGTAAAGAAATCATCGATAGACCATGCCCGATGTGCTTCATCAGGATAAGCAAAAATACAGAAGAATCATAGATCCCCGATGCATTTTTAGCATCGAGAATTTTTCAAGGGGGGCGATCCGAGAGCACTTGAGTAGGTTTATCGTTGATCTCCAATCCTTGACACTTTTCGACATCGACAAGTTAATATTTGGTTTTAGAATGAATGTCTTAAATAAAGTCCTGACTCCGATTAACACGAGTGAAATAAGTCACTGGTAGCAAACGCCACGTGTTTTTACCAGGTAATAGGGTCATACAGTCTATTTCTATCCCAAGTCATTTTTGGTTCCCTGGGTCCTAGTCACACCTACGAGTCATATTTTCCATGTTAGTACTATACGGTAAGATTGATCGACGTCAGATCTTTTGTAGGAGGATATCAATGAAAATTTTCATAGCACAATCCTGACCCCTGATCCACCAACTAAAAGAGTGGAATGATGGGACGTTTGCGGCATTAGATATGATAAAATTATGGACATTTAAAGAACTAGTTAATGATCGATCTCGCATTAGTTTCTACCCCATGCGTCGATTATACAACAACATTTTTAAATATCCAATAGACCACATTACCACCCGCGCCTCCACCATCAACCCGCAATGAATTTTAGTTTAAACTCCTTTGAATATTCAGAGATAGATTTATTGAAATTCCATGCATAACCTGAATTGAATGGTTGATGAGACACGGTAAGATATTCCCTGTTTAAATCTCTAGAACCATTGTGAACAAATTCATTCTACATGTAAGTGAATTCCAGAGCATCCGATGGAGAAGAGTGAGAAAATAGAGACTGTACTGATCCTCTTGATTATCAAAACTAGGTTTAACAAGATTCATAGGTATGTATCCAAGCCTGTCAATTCATTGGTTATAATTTATATATGTTCATTTGTTTTCTTCCACAGTCACTAAACTATTCTCTATTTTCAAGAACAATGTCGCCAATAAATACAACAACCAGACGCTCCCCGAGAGCACCAAAGATGAAAGAACCAGAGATAGGAGAAGGTTCTTCTCTGGGGACCGTGAGGCAATTGGAGTATTCCCCTAGGGTGGAGCCTTCCATCAAAATAGAAACAAAGAAATCTTTCATCAAGCCTCTAGCCTTTGGCAATACATAGGCAAACATCAAATCCAAGGTAGCTCTGCCACAATGGGGGGACCTCTTCCATAGAATTAGTCGAGAAGAATTCCTAAAGTATAACCCACACAGTGACCCGGACGTAAGGGCGCTTGATGACCAGGTGTTCCCCAACATCTGGAGGTCTTATTTACACATGGTGGCAAGCAAAACTCCTTTTTCCCACTACATATAGGACCTAAAGTGGCTCATCAACCACACGAATGGGCAAAAATGCTTGATCAACAATGAGAATGGTGAGTATGTTGGATTTTTCCTCCCAATAGAAGTCCAGAAGTATTATAAGGTCAGAGACACAAATAAGCGACTCAACACGTACTTCATGGTAAATTTTTATGAGTTCCATCACACCAAACGGTTGATGGAATCATGGTGGAAAGGGGATAAGAAATTCACTAACCAGAGAAATGGCTGGTATGGAATGATTAATATGAGGGAGCCATACATCTATTTGATGGATCTCATCTGTCGACTATATGGAGAAAAATATTTCTCCAAGTTGTCAGAATCATGGATGCCTTCGACATACACAGTTGCAATCATCGGGAGCATATTAAACTAGGGAGAGATAATCTCTAAACAATTAAGCATATGTGTACAATAGGCTCAGACATCGAAGGAAGGAGAGGCACCAACTTTATACATGGCCTAGTACCTACTTGATGTCATGTGATAAAGGAACATCTTCATGGGCATGAATCTGAGTTGGCATGTTTCATAGCTTCTGGTCCAAGTCTACTTTAGCATGCTATGGGAGAACAAGTACAAGAAATATTACACACTCATCTGCAATGAATTCATCGATCACATTTATTTTATTCTTTTTAAGAAGGAATTCCCAAGGATATCGGTGGAAGCCAAGGAAATGATAGCCAAGGTAGTTCATTGGTACTTCGACGATCGCTCAACCTACATCAGGGTGTTCGGGGCCACCGAAGCACCACATCTCCTACCAACTCATGTCCCAGACCGACTCGTCGTGGGAGAATTTTTTTATCAGACCATCTTGCAGGGCTATAATTCCACATTGGTCAAAGACAAGAAACATGATTTCATACCCTACGGTTTCCATATGGGGTTCTATCTGGTAAAGAATACTTCTCAAGCCAAACAAGAACAGATAAGCCAACTTGAATTCAAGATCTCGACAGGCTGATTCTGCAAGCATGACCCTAAAGGCCTGGTCCTCCAACATGCTTCACAAGTATCATCATATTGGTCGTATTCTCTCGATAAGTTTGAGGAAAAAGTATTCATAGAGGACGCCCAAGACTGGGAGGAGGTGGTCCAGAGGATGGCCAACCCAAACATGACCAGGTTCAAGGTCATGAGAGTGGATGAACAGGTGGAAACAATAGAGCAGTCGGCTCAAGAGGCCCTCAAAGCCAGGGAATAAATTAGAGTGGTAGAGACAACAAAGGCATAGAGAAGGGGATTTTTCTTGACAACAAAGGCACAAAATATTGGAAGATTGGTTGTTGTCATTGATTTCAACCCTAGTCATTATTTTTGGACCGCAGAAGGTATTTGTACATGAAGGACAATGTACATGCAGAAAAAACACCCATGGATGGATTGTATACATCATGTTATTTCTGGTGGTAGGTTCCACGTCACATGGATCCTCATGGTTGAGAAGAAATGAATTTTTGAAGATGACAAAGTGAATTGAAGAAGCAAGTACATGTAGGCCCTGAAGCTAATTAAAGAAAAGAATTACAAAATAAGAAAGTGTCAAGTCGGCCCTAATGTTAAAAGGAAGTGACATAAATGGTATAAATACATATCATTATACATTCATTTTATACACAAGTCTTATTTCAGAGGAAATCAGAAGTAAAGAAGGTCGGATTTCAAGGGAGGATGAAGTCTTTTGGTGATGTGTTATAAGTATCAACAATTGATATCAGAGCAGGTTGCCTTCAGAACAATTTAACCACTGGAAGGAAAATCATGAGCAGAGATGGATGACCATGAGCACATTTCAAATGGGATACAAAGCTTTGATGGAATAAATTATGCATATTGGAGTGATAGAGTGAAATCTTACCTAACATATTTGGGATTAGACATTTGGTACTCAGTTGTAAGTGTCTATGCAATCCCAAATAATTCTCCAACCGATCAAAATGAGAAGAAGCTTATGAGTTGTAATTCAAAATCCAGACATGTTGTTCTAGGATCATTGGCACCAACCATTGCTAGCAAAGTGATGGGCTGCAACAATGCTAAACATGTATGGGACAAACTCAAGAGTATCTATGAAGGTGATCCAAAAGTTAAGCAGGTCAAGATTCAACAACATAGAGAAGAATTTGAAAAATTGAAGATCAATGAAAAGGAAGATATTGCAACATATTTTCTTAGAGTTGATGAAGTTGTTAATGCTATTAGAGGATTAGGTGAAGATCTCGATGAATTCTTGGTTGTACAAAAAGTGTTTAGATCACTTCTCTTGAAGTATGATGCTAAGGTCTCCGCCATTGAAGAAACTAGGGACTTGACCAAAATGACAATGGATGAATTACATGGGTCTCTTATATCATATGAAATGAGAACAGGTACAGAAAGTGACCAGCCAAATAATGAAGCAGCCTTTAAATCCATAAAGAAGATAAAAGACAAGGATAATGACCGTGATGAAGAAATACAAAATTTCGTAAGAAGGTTCTAGAAGGGAAGTGGAAGATACAAAGGTAAGTCTCCTCTCAAATTATTTGACTGTGGTAGAATATGACATATTGTTGAAAACTTCTACTATAAAAAGAGAATTCTCAACAACAAAAAGAGATTCTACTCCAAGGATGATGACATCTCCTCGGATGAGAGTGATGAAGAAGATAATGATGGAGAAAAAGTCCTCTTCATAACCCAAGAAACCCAGGATGATGATCACAAGAATTCTAAACAAGAAGAAATCATTTCTGAATAATATTCAGATGAAGAAACCAACCTTGATTCCTTTTGGGGATACAAAGACAATGGAGAGAGTGAAGAAGAAGATGAGAATATTGAAAAGTTGAAGCATGTTGAAACTGAAAATAACAATCTTAGAAACACAAACATAATAGTAAAAGGTGAATTGAGTAGTTGTGAAGAAGAGAATTACAAGCTTGAAAAGACCATTGATAGCTTGAAGGAACAATTAGAAGATTATGAGAAATTGAAAGCAGAATTGGATCACACAAAAGGGGAGCTACTATTGACAATAGAAAAGTTGAAGAAGTTCGAAAATATCACTTAAAAATTAGACGAGATCCTTAGAAATCAAAAATCTGCAAATGACAAGACAGGACTAGGATACAATGACAGTTTGAAGACAAAAAAACAAGAGAAGGAATATGAAAATGATGAAACCAACACTCCAGAACAAGTTGAACAAAAAGATAGAAGACTATAATTTAGAAGGAATGAGACATCAAGAAGATCCTCTCCCATCAGGTATGAAAGAAATCATTATGAAGGAAACTACAGAAGAATAGATCATGAACCCAGATGGACCGCACCACAAATAATATCACTTACTCCTAGGTATCAAAATTTCTTTCTTGGAAATTGTTATACTTGTGGAAATTTTGGACACAAGGAAATCAATTGTAGAATCAATGAAAGGAATAACTATGCAAGCTACATGAATGGTGAAAATAGTATATATAGAAATGATCATAGACCTATCAAAAAAAATTATAATTCATTTGACCCATTAATGGATCAAAATACTGTATGTTACAAGTGCAATAATCTTGGTCACAAAGCACGAGATTGTAGAGAGATGAAGGAAGATAATCGTATGGAAAATGTTTGTATACCAACTACAACATGGAAAGGGAAAGAAATTCCACAAAATGAAAACTGTCAAATAACATTGGTCGCTAAAGAATGAAAAGAAGAAGATGAATGTTTCATAGACAGTGGGTGCTCATCTCATATGACCGAAGATTAAAGAAAAATTTTCATCTTGAAGAAAAAGTGTGGAAATGTTGCATTTGGAGATGACTCATATACCAAAATACATGGAAAAGGAATTGTAAATATTGGAAGTGAAAACATAAAATCAGGAAAAGTCCTATTGCTTGAAGATCTAAATCATAATCTCCTCAGTGTAAGAAAAATATGTGATCAAGGATACACTCTTACATTTGACTCTCAAAAATGTAAAATCAGATAAAATAAATCAGGAAGATTGGTTGCAATTGCAACAATAAGACCAAAAAACATATACATCCTAGACATGAACAAGAGATAGAAGACATAAAACACACAAAAGGATTCCAAGGAAGAAAAATTCCCAAAGACCAAAAATAAGGATGAATTATTATTGAGTGCCACATCTTCAAGGGGAGCAGCCCCAAAGAAGAGAGTTACCCTTTTCCATTAAACTCAGGGGGAGAAGCCCTACCCTTTTCCATTGATGTCAAAGGGGGAGATAAATTGGGATCATGATGATAGGGGGAGCATGAGTGTTTCCATCAATGACAAAGGGGGAGATTGTTGAAATATTGGTTGTTGTCATTGATGTCAACCCTAGTCATTGGTTTTGGACCGCAAGATTGATGAAGGTATTTGGACATGAAGGACAATGTATATGCAGAAACAAAACCCATCGATGGATAATATACATCATGTTGTTTCTGGTGGCAGGTGGCATGTCATGTGGATCCTCATGGTTGAGGAGAAATGAATTTTTGAAGATGACAAAGTGAATTGAAGAAGGAAGTACATGTAGGCCTTGAAGATAATTAAAGAAAAGAATTACAAAATAATAAAGTGTCAATTCGACCCTAATGTTAAAAGGAAGTGACATAAATGGTATAAATATATATCATTATACATTCATTTGATATGCAAGTCGAATTCCAGAGGAAATCAGAAGTAAATAAGGTCGTATTTCAAGGGAGGATGAATTGTTTTGGTGATGTGTTCTAAGTATCAACACAGACAAGGGGATTGACATTAATGGAAGAGGCATAGAGAGTCATTGATCAATTGCAGAATGACCCAGATCTTGTACAGATAATGAGGGTTCCTTCTGACAACCCAATTGAAATCCTAGGAGGACCAAGTGACCCAAAGTCGATATAGATTGAAGAAACCACCAGGTCAGATAACCCTGAAGCTTCAACACCATAGGTTGGATCACCAGGGGAAGTTTTAGCTCAACCCGAGATAGTGAGGACATCAGGGAGAACAAGTACACCAAATCCCATGTTCGATATAATAACCATCTACGATGATGAGGAGAGTACAAAGGTGTCCTTGGTCACTCCGGTGTAAATCAAAGAGGAAATATAAATTGAGAAGGCATCCGCCCTAGGTCCTGACGCTCCAAGTCAAATAAGTCTGCAGAACAAGTATGAGCTAGAAAGTGCCTTGGACGTTGAGGCACTTGACACATCGGGAAACCCAATTGACAACTTGAGGGATGAGTGAGGATCGGATGAACAAGGGGAAGAAATTACAAAACAAGAAATCGACATCTGTACAGTCGATTACCAAGTAAGTACCAAGCCTGCCCCTGATTCATCAATTTTGGCCACTACTTTACCCCCCGATGACAAAAAACCATAGGTCGAGACTTAGGGACATACAAAAGAGGTTCAAGAACCCAGTATTGAACAAATATACACTGTTGGGATCCTGGGTAACACTCTTACTTGGGGAGAGAAAAAAATCCTCGAACCTATGGATGAGGTCACCAATACATAAGAAATCTCCTATGACCGAAAGAGGAAATACATCATGAAGAGAACCACCAAGAAAATGATGCTTACTTTGGATAGCTCCATCCTCATCACCACATAGGAGAAATTTATCAGTACAGAGCATGCCAAGACATCTGAGCTTATCAACGTAGGAATAGAAATCATAGATGTTACCCTGGATAGAGCAAGGAAAGGCGAAGAGGAGTTGGTTGTTGCACTAAAGGAGCTGCAGAATTTGTGCCATTTGATGAAATACTATCAGGACTCCACACAGGACACAATATTTTTTATAAACGAATTCCAGGATGCCTACAACAAATTCATGGGTGAGTGGCACCTTTTCACTTCAGGGATAGTTGATTTCCTAGAAGACACCCTTATAGAACTAGAAACACGCAAAGACATGGAAATATTGTATGAGAAGGCCCACCAAGAAGTGGAAATAATTGGTTACATCAACATGGTTCAAAATGGATGAGATGTCGAAGAGCATGACATTCAGGTGCTAAGGGACAACAGCATCGATCATATAAGGATTTCAGTCGAATACTAGGTAAAGATGGCCCAAGAACCTCAGCGGGAGATCAAGGAGAAATGGGTTGATTGTGAAAGGAGTTGGACCAATATCAATCATGCAATGAGAGACATTGGTCTCCCAGAATTTGGCGCACCTGAGAAATTTGTCGACTTGCATGACATAGTCAAAATACATGCAGAACAAGACTCATCGTGGACTGTGGAGATAGAAAAGGTGGAAAACATGGCGCCAGGTCAAGTACAATATTTCATGGAGCACCCGATCAAGGATCCAAAAGTGTTACAGTAGTTAAGTCTTAAAGTAGTCAAGTATCGAGCACAGGCAGTGGAGGTAAAGGAGATCCTTTCGGCCCCAATGGACCAACACATATTCCCATCTGCCAACACATGCGAGGAACTCTTCGTCAAATGGTCATAGTATGAGAAGAGTCATCGACTCAAGTGAAACCATTTGATGACTCTTTGAAGACTAAGAGATGAAAGCACCATGCAACAGTGTTTTTTTTACTTAGCTTACACTTTTGATAGTTATTTTTAGTTAATAATTCGTTATAAATAAGAGGATCGACCTGTTAGAAGAGGGTGATGGTTTTTGCAAAGACCCTCTTTTTTGGAATTGTAAAGAACTATTTTGGAACTACCTTAATTGGGAAGTCTTGTTTAGGAACAGAGACAAGTTTATTTTTTTCATCAAAGGCATGTGTGACTAGATCATAAGGAGGAATTACTTTTGACTTTATCTCATGAATGGATGTTGTAATGAGTAAGAGTTTTTGAATCTATTGATAAGTTAGTTGATTCGATATTTTTATAGTTCTTATCTCTGATGATGGAAAGAAAATTGTGTGGTTAATGTGTGATTATTCATTAGATATAAGTGATCTATATGGATATCGGTGGCCACCCACCTTTTCCAATTGGCTCAAAACGGTTTTCTAGCAATTTTGGTAATTTACTATTTATAGTAGTTTTCACTTCTTGAGTCGTTTTGAGGCCCTAAATGATGTTTTTTGGGAAACTAGGTTTTCAATATGAAAGTTCCTTTGATATTTCACCTAAAATGAATCTCCTTGATGATACATTTCCAATGGGCTATCATACGCCTAAAATGGATATCGTATGCAAAAGTTACGACCCTGGGAAGTTGATGTACTAACTTGCCCAAACGGGGCCCACATGACTTTTGGTGCTTCATCTCCTAGGGTTAGGTTTTTGTATGTTTAGGGTTTTTGACATTCCTACTTATTGTAAAAATTCCTTCAAAGCGTAATTGTATTCTTCTTCTGGCGAATGAGCGCAACTGTCACATCTCTTCTCAGAGATAAGTCATCACCATTCCAGCAAGCTTGTTTCCGCTGCATTTTATAGTTTTCAGCTTATTTCATTATTGAATAGAAACCAGTTTTACTGTATCTCTATTATTTTGTGTTAAGCACCTGTTAATAATCTGTATTCATTTTGTTCTGCTCATAAAATCTAGATCACTAAGTAAACTAATTTTCTTTCCATCATTTTATTGCATGTATGTTTTCTTTCAATAATTGTATCTCAGTCAATAATTGAAATACCAGGAAGTTGATGTATTAGTACTAGGCTTGTTGTAGGTGTAAAAATATTTATCTGCATGCTTGAGCATGAGGGTTATCCTGAGCTCAACCTTCCTTAGTAGTTAATTTTCCCCCTTTTCTTTTACCCAGCTAGTTTATACCAGAACCTATCTTTTATCAGACCCACTTATAAGAGAAAACACAAAAAAGAGAATGTTCAAACTGGAGTATTTTTCACGAGAAGATATCCTATAAATCACTACGTAAATCCCATTGATTAATTGGATGGATCGCTAGATCTGGAGAACCATTCCACTATCAAACATTGTACAGTCTAATTGGGCCTCAGTGGTGGGTTTGGTTCCTACTGTTGATTTAAATGGATTTAGGACCCCTGAACAGGGCCCTCATCCAAGTAACCAGGGGTGGCAGTAAGGAAAAAATTGTATGTGGCATGTCCCAACAACAAGCCTTCGATGACTTGAAGAAGTTTTTGTGCTCATCCCTATTAATTTCATTACCATACCTACAACATCCCTTTGAAATCAACATAGATGCTTCAAACTATGCTATGGTCATCGTTCTCACTTAACACGACCACCCAGTGGCATGTCATAGTGAGACACTATCAGATGTTGTCTATAAGTACCCTACTTACGACAAATAAATGAACTCCACTATGCAATATTTCTGCTAGTGGAGACATTACATTCTTGGGAAGGAGATAGTCATCCACACTGATCACAAGCCACTACAGTTCATGCAAACCCAAGGCAAATTGTAGAATGACCGCCATCATAAGTGGTCAACATATTTACAACAATTCCACCTAAACATCAAGTATAAAACAAGAAGTACCAATCGATTTGTTGATTTCCTCAACTAACATCCAGTTGTGGCACTCACCATGGTGTTAGAATATTTTGGTCACGAGACCTTCGAATGGCCCCACCTCTACAAGACAGATCTTGACTTCTCCACCACCTACCAAATGTTGGGCGCCAACTCAGTGGTCACTAATTTCCATCTTAAGGATGGGATGTTGTGTTGTCTGGGCCATCTTTTCATTCCATCAAGAGAGTGCATGAAGATAATTTGGGAATCTCACTACAGTCGGATAGCAAGACAATTTGGTGTTGAAAATACAGTGGCAGTGCTATAGAAACATTTCTACTGGCCGAAACTTCGACAGGATGTCGACAATTATATGAGGTCCTACATCGCCTGCACTATTTCCAAACTGACCACTAAGAAATAGGTCTTGTACACCCCTCTACCTACTCCTAATAGGCTATTGAATCCATATTAATGGAATACATGTTAGTTCTCTCATCCACCAAGAGGGGAAATGACTGTGTTTTTGTGGTTGTTGATCTCTTTTCCAAGATGGTGATTCTAGCCACTTGAAATGAGAACATCGCAGCAAAATCCACTGCCAAGCTCTTACTTGAATGAGTATGGGTACATTTTGGGATCCCACAAACCATTATATCAAACCATCATAGTCGGTTCCTCATCTCATTATGGTCGATCCTCTAGTCACTACTGGATACTAAGCTCACCAAATCCATTTCCTTCCACCCCTAGACATATGGCCAAACTGAGGTCATCAATCGGATGGTCATACAGATCCTGTGCATGTAAAATTCAAAACACCCCCACACATGGGATGAGATTATTTCCTATGTATAGCATAGCTACAACCGATCCCTTCATAGCTCAACTCTCCACAACCTCTTTTAGCTGGGGTTGGGATTCCAACCATTGGGCTCCATGGATGTTGCACTACCCCTACCGACCACCTCGATTGACTCGTCACCTACTCAAAAAGAAGCTAAAAAATCCACCCCATTCATTGAGTGGATCCAACACATCCGCTAATAGGTTTAGGATATTCTACAGAAGTCTAATGCCAATTACAAATAGTTCTGTGATCACCATTGGGTGCCACGTAAGTTTTAGGTGGGCGACAAAGTTTGGCTGCATTTGCAGAAAGAACGCCTTACAAGGCCCATCAGAAGCTTCTCCCACTATGTTATGGTATATACACCATCACCAAGGCTATGGGTGACAATTATTTTGAGATCAACATTCCCCCCTTCCTTGGTATGCATCCTGTCTTCAACGTGGATCTCCTTCGACCATATTTTCCACCATTACTAGATACCTCAAAGATAGCAGAGTAGTTGACACCAAAAGAGCTCAACCCTGACTGCATGAAATGAGCATCTAGTGATCATATTTTGGACACACATATCAAGGGAACTCGATAGAAAAGGACCCAACTTTATTGAATCGTCAAAGAAGGGAAGCTCCTGCACCAAGGCAAGTGGCTCACCCGGGGATAAATTCAGCAGACATTTCCTCATCTGATGGGGGAAATCAATGGAATGGATACCATTGCTTCCTAAGGAGGGATTATTGATATAGGTGGATATCGATGGCCACCCACCTATTCCACTGGCTCAAAAAATATTTTTCCACCTTGGCAGTCGTTCGACAATTTTTCAGGTTCCAAACTTTCAGGGCCGTTTTGAGGCCCTAAATGACTTTTTTTGGGGATTTGAGGCCATGGAGACTACCAAAGGCATTGACTTGGGCCAGTCAAAATTTTTTATTCTTGGTTATACCTTTCCAACATGTTATCATGTGCCTAAAACATATAGCGTATGCAAAAGATATGACCCCGGGAAATTGATGTTCTAACTTACCCAAACAGGGCTCACATGACTTTTGGTGCTTCATCTCCTAGGGTTATGTTTTTGGATATCTAGGGTTTCTGAAATTCCTGTTTATTGTAAAAGACCTTCAAAGCATCAATGTAATGATATTTTTTTTAATGAACACAACTATCACGTCTCTTCTAAGAGATAATCCACCACCAATCCAACAAGCTTGTTTTCCTCTACATTTTACAGTTTCAACTTATTTCCTTATTGAATAGAAAACCGGTTTTACTGTATCTCTGTTATTTTGTGTTAAGCATATTTTAATAATCTTTACTCATTTCATTTTTCTCATAAAATATGGATCAATGGTATCAAAGAGGTCTTCTCCTTGTCATCTTAATGCATGTCCCCAACAATGTCATGGTACAAAGAATTGGGTCTCGAGCTTGTTTCGCTTGACGACAAAATCTCTCACATGTGCAAGAGAACTCTCATGGCAGGAGAAAAGAAATATGACGGGATAAGATATCCTTTCAAAAATATTCTTGAGGAGGCCCTTAGGCAATAGAGTAATGATATTACATGTGCAAGAGAACTCTCATGGCAGGAGAAAAGAAATATGATGGGAGAAGATATCCTTTCAAAAATATTCTTGAGGAGGCCCTTAGGCAATAGAGGAATGATATTATGGATAGATTCATGCAAATCCTTTGGAAGCTACCAACATGAGATGCATCTTCTTCAAGCGGAGACGTCGCCCCCTTCAAGGTACAAATCAACTTAGATATTCCTATATTTGAAGGTCATATAGACGCAAATGTTGTAGACAAGTGGTTGAATCTACTAGAATGGTATTTTTTTGTCGATAACTTTTTGAATAGAGAAAATATTACTTTTGTGCTCCTCAAAGTCGTTCCCCATGACAAATATTGGTGGGAAACATTCTATGAGAAAAAGGAAACAAAGGAACCCTCATTATTTATAGTCATGACCGCCTAGTAATCCTTTAGGGATTCTATTAAGGAAAAATACTACCCTATCAGAAGTTATGACGAATTGTATACCAACTGGACCACACTGCGACAAGAAAGAGACCAAGCAGTGCTAGAGTTCACAAATATATTCCATACCTTGCGCACCAAGCAGGGTATCAAATATCCATGGTGCATATGGTGCTCAAGTACCACGGTGTTGTGCATAGATACATCCATACCAAAATGGAATTTCTGGACATATCGTCCTTGGGCGCGGCCTACCAATATACCGTCAAAATAGATCAGAAGCTCAAACAAAAGACATGACAATTTGGGCTTGAGAACCCCTCACAACAAAAAACAGGAAAGGGTGGCCCCAACCTATAGAAAAAAGGACAAAGCAAAGATGTACAATATTAGGAAAACCATTCCAAACTGTAAGCAAATAAGGACACCAAAAAGACAAAGAAATATACCAGGAAGTGGTGTGACTTCCATAAGATCCCTTGGCATACCAGTGTTGACTGTCGCTCAAAGCAGTCGTTGGTGTCCAAAGTGAAAGCCTTTGAATCATATGCGGGTTCTAAATCTGAGTCAGAACTAGAAAGGGGAAGACTAATCATTGACACAGAACCTAGTGCCACCGTTGCTACCACCAAGCTCCAACCTGGTGAACCAGACAAGCTAGAGGAAGGAGAGTCCCCCTTCAATTCACAAATGTGGGTAAAAGGCACCCCGCTACACTTCATCATTGATAGTAGTAGCCATAAGAAACTCATCTCAATCGAGATTTTCAAGTGGCTAGCCCCGCCGACAATGCCACACCCACAACCCTACACCATTGTATGGCTCCGCCAAGGAAGTGATCTCTACGTCAGTCAATAGTGTCGACCGTCGTACGACATCAAGCCCTTCAAAGACAAGTTATTGTGTGATGTTTCTCCTCTCCAAGTTTGTAATTTTATTTTGGGCCAACTGTATTTATGAAAATGACATCTTTTATATGAGTCTATGCCTCATAGTGTTATTATTACTTTGAACTGGAAATTGTACAGGATACCCGAGGCAGTCCCTCCTAGTGTTATTTCCTTTATATTTTCCAAGAAATGGAGGAAGGTCATCTCTCAGACCAGGAAATTTGTCTTCTTCATGATTCACTGTCAGAGTGAGTGAAAGATCATAGCCAAATCTGGGGCCTTCACGATCAATCTCTCCACAAAACATAAGAAAGTGGATACGGTCATGGAAGAATACTCGGATATCTTCTCCTCTCCTATTGGGGTAACTCTTCACTTCCAGGTCAAGCATCCCATCGATATGACCCCAGGCGCACTGCTACCCAATGGGCTAGTCTATCGTCACTCTTTGTTAGAAAACAAGGAGATCAAGCAGTATATCTAAGAACTAATCAACAAGGGGCACATCTGTCCCAACTTGCATCATAATCAGAAGGTTTTTCACACCCTTCGACAGCACAAACTATATGCAAACTTGGAAAAATGCTCCTTCGGCATGGACAGGGACCATTACTTAGGCTACACCGCTGATCAACATGGTGTGCATGTGGATCTAGTGAAGATTAAGGTCATCCATGACTAGCCAGCCCCAACCACACTCATTGAACTTCATAGCTTCGTGGGATTTACTAACTTTTTTTGCAGGTCCGTGCTGGGATTCTCGCATATCGCATGGGCCCTCAACCAAGTAACCAAGGGTGGTGGTAAGGAAAAATTTGTGTGGGGCATATCCCAAAAACAAGCCTTCGATGACTTGAAGAAGTTTTTTTTTTCATCCCCGGTACTTTCATTACCAGACCTGCACCATCCCTTTGAGATCGATACAGATGCTTCAGACTATGTTGTGGGCATCATTCTCACTCAACATGACCACCCCATGGCATATCATAGTGAGACACTATCAAATGTTGTTCGTAAGTAACCTACTTATGAAAAGGAAATGTACTCCATTGTGAAATCCTGTCGTCAATGGAGACATTACATTCTTGGGAATGAGACAGTTATCCACACTGATCCCAAGCCACTACAGTTCATCCAGAACCAGGGAAAATTGCAGAATGACCGCCATCAGAAGTGGTCAACATTATTACAACAATTACACCTCAACATCAAGTATAAAATGGGAATTACCAACTGAGTTGTTGGCTGCCTTATCCAAACTCCAGTTGTTGCACTAACCACAGTGCTAGAATCTTGTGGTCACAAGACCTCTGAATGGCCCCACCTCTACGGGACAGACCCTGACTTCTCCACCACCTATCAAATGTTGGGCGCCAACTTAATGGTCACTAATTTTCATCTTTAGGATGGGTTGTTGTGTCATATGGTCCATATTTTTGTTCCATCAAGCGAGCGTACGAATCTGATTTAAGAATCTCACTACATTTGAGTGGCAGGACAATTGGCATCGAAAATACAGTGGCAATGTCGCAAAAATATTTCTACTGGTCAAAACTTCGATAGGATTTCGGAAAGTATATCAGTTCCTACACCTCCTGCACTATTTCCAAGTCGACCACTAAGGAACAGGGCCTATACACCCCTCGGCCTACTCCTAGCAGGTCGTGGGAGTCCATCTCAATGGAATACATGTCAGGCCTCACATCCACCAAGAGTGGAAATGACTATGTTTTGTGGTTGTTGATCACTTTTCCAAGATGGAGATTATAGCTTCCTACAGAAATAACATCAAAGAAAAAACCACTTCCAAGCTCTTCTTTGAATGAGAATGGGTACATTTTTGGATCCCATAAACCATTATCTCAAACCATGAAAGTCGGTTCCTCAGCTCATTCTGGTTGAGACTCTGTCACTGCTGGATACCAAGATCACCAAATACATTGCCTTCCACCCCCAGACAGATCACCAAACTGAGGTCATCATTCATATGGTCATACATATCATTCACATGGGATGAGAGTCTTCCCTATGTCCTACATATCTACAATCGAGCCTTTCATAGATCAATTGGCCATAGCCCCTTTCATATGGGGTTAGGATTCCAACCATTGGGCCCCATGGATATTTCGCTACCCTTGGTGACGACCTCGGTCGAGTCATCCCCTACTCCACTAGAAGCTGACAAATCCACCTGGTTCATTGAGAAAATCCATCACATCCACCAACAGGTTCAGGATATTCCATAGAAGTCTAATGCCAAGTACAAACAATGCCATGATCAATATCAGGTGCCACATACATTTTAGGCGGGAAACAAATTTTGGTTGCATTTGCAAAAATAATGCCTTATAGGGCCCCATCAGAAGCTTTTCCCACTCTGTTATGGGTTGTACACCATCACCAATTCTATGGGTGACAATTATTTTCAGCTCAACATTACCCCCTTCCTTGGTCTGCATCCAGTCTTCAACGTGGCTCTCCTTCGTCCATATTTCCCACCATTATTTGACACCTCATAGATAACAGAGCAGTTGAAACCAACAAAGCTCAACCCTGACTGCATGAAACATGAATACAGTGGTCAAATTGTGGACACATATATCAAGGGAACTCAACAACAAAGGATCCATCTTTATTGAGTCATCAAAGCAGGGCAGCTCCTACACCAAGGCAAGTGCCTCACCTAGGGCCAAATTCAATAGAAATTTCCTCATGTGATGGGGGAAATCAATGCAATAAATACCATTGCTTCCTATGGAGGGAGGATTTATCTAGGTGGATATTGGTGGCCAACCACCTATTCCATTGGCTTAAAAACCAGTTTTCCACCTTAGTAGTTTTTCGGCAGTTTTTTGGGTTCCAAACTTTCGAAGTCATTTTGAGGCACTAAACAACGTTTTTGGGGGATTTGGGGCCCATATGACTTAAAAACGCACTAAATTGGGCCAGTCAAAAATTTTTCTTCTAGGTTAGACCTTTCCAATGGTATATCATGTGCCTAAAACAAAGATCATATGCAAAAGTTACGACCCCGGGAGGTTGATGTACTAACTTACCCAAGCAGGGCCCACATGACTTTTGGTGCTTCATCTCCTAGGGTTAGGTTTTTGAATGTGTAGGGTTTTTTACATTCCTGTTTATTGTAAAATCCCTTCAGAGTCTCATTGTAATGATATTCTTGCGAATGAGTGCAGCCGTCACATATCTTCTCAGAGATAAGCCGCCACCATTCCAACAAGCTTTTTTTCTGTTGCATTTTAAAGTTTCAACTTATTTCTTTATTGAATAGAAAACCAATTTTATTGTATCTCCATTATTTTTTGTTAAGCATATTTTAATAATATATATTCATTTTTTTATTCTCATAAAATACGGATCTGTGGTATCAGAGTAGTCTTCTCATTGTTGTCTTAATGCATGTCCCCAGTGAGGTCAGGGTACAAAGAATTGGGTCTCGAGATTGTTTTTCTTGAGGACAAAATCTCTCGCATGCCCAAGCAACCTCTCATGGCAGGACAAAATAAATATGATGGGAAAAGATATCCTTTCAAAAAATTTCTTGAGGAATCCCTCACACAATAGAGGAACGAGATGATGGATAGTTTCATGAAAATCCTTCAGTGGCTACCAATAGGCTACACATTTTCCTCAAGCGGAGGCCCTGCCCCCTTCAAGGTACAAATAAATTTTGATATTCCTATATTTGAAGTTCAGATATATGCAGATGTTGTAGACAAGTGGTTGAATCTACTAGAAGGGTATTTTTTTGGCCATAACTTTTCGAATAAAGAAAAGATTACTTTTGCGCTCCTTAAAGTCATTCCCCATGTCAAAGATTGGTGGGAAACTATCTGTGAGAAAAAGGAAACAAAGGAACCCTCAATATTTATAGTCATGGCCACTTGGGAATCCTTCAGGGATGATATTAAGGAACAATACTACCTTGTCGGAAGTTATGACAACTTGTATATCAAATGGACCACGACGCGGCAAGAAAGAGACCAAGCAGTGCCAGTGTTCACAAATATCTTCCATACGTTGCGCACCAAGATGGGTATCAAAGATTCAGAGAGACATCTAATTCTCAAGTATCACGCTGCTCTGCATAGATACATACAGACCAAAATGAAATTTTTGGACATATCGTCCTTGGAAGTTGCCTACCGATATGTCGTCAAAATTGAGCAGAAACTAAAACAAAATATGCGACAATTTAGGCCTGGGAACCCCTCACAACAAAAGCTAGGAAAGGGTGGCTCCAACCCACAAAAAAAAGGACAGATCAAACATGGAAAGTATCAGGACAAACAGTCCAAGCCACAAGCAAAGAAGGACACCAAAAAGACAAAGAAATATAATGAGAAGTTGTGTGACTTCCATAAGAGCCCTTGGCATAATGATGCAGGAGCATCTCCCACATCAAGCGAGCCAACGCAGAAAGTGAGAGACATCTGGACAAGCCAGCGCAAATTTTGAAACTACCTTGGAAGTTATTGTGCGATCTTAAATGAACCATTAAGATGAAGCGCACTTGTATAATTTAATCGGACCTTGAGCCATACGCTCTCGTCCTTAGTAGGTAGGAGGCATTTAAGATAGTTAATGCAGGTAGATAGAATTTAATTCTAGATTAGACTGTTTGAGAGCGCAAGAGGGAAACGGGATATAGACACCCTCATTGTGCATTGTAACATTATTCTGGAGAAGCATTGGAGCAATATCAAGAAGAGAGTTGTGTAAGAACACCCATGTACATATACTTGGATTAATAGAAGAGGTTGATTCAAATCCATGGTTTTTGTTGTTCTCTGTGTATTGATGCTGAATGACATGCTCATGATTGTTTGATTCCTGTTATACATTTTCTTTGATATGCTGTGTATATGATTTCATGTTCTAAGTTGAAGTCTGAAAGGAAGAGAGAATGAGTTTCAATTGTTTCTCTATCTGAGTAAGAATTCCTGCAAGGAGTGCAGTCGAAGTGTCCGCAAGGAGTACGTTGACAGAGGGTTCATATAGGTAGCATTTGTTCTCATTTCCGCAGAAGTGCAGTTGGGCATAGGAGTCGTGCAAGGAGTGCATAGGCAAAGTAAAGTCTCAGGGTTGCAAACCTGAGTAAGGCGTGAGACTACTACTGCAGGAGTGCGCAGAGTCGAAGTTGTTCAACACTTGGAAGTGTCTGAGAGTTTCCGCAAGGAGTGCGTGCAAAGATCCTCTTTAAGGCTCAAAGTTGTGAGAATCTCAGGAGGAGTAAATCCTTTGAAAACATTGAGGGGCATCGAAAGTTTGTAGTGAAAGAGGATAAGTCCAGGGAAGAGTCCTTGGTTTCCTTCGTAGAAATCATCAAAGAGGAAGATACAGACGGTTAGGATCTTGTGGGGAGGATTTGCGAAATCCCGTCGATCGTCAGATATGCCAGAGAAGCGAGGAGGATACGGTAGCGTGCGGAGTTCACCACAGGATAACATGAGCTATTGGATCCTTGCCTAGTTACCGTCAGTCGTCGGATTGACCAGAGGTTGCACAGAGTTTAAGCTTCATGGACGAGAGGAGGAAAGTTCTGACCTGAGGTGTAGCCATCGGGACTTCGGCATTCCCGAAATCGGAAGTCCTGTGAGCAAGTGATCAGGGAAAATCCATGTTGGAAACCCCGTAAAGGATCGGCACCGTCCATCAGTCGGGACACGTGGACGAGATCAGAAGCCCCATCGGCATTTTGGTCATTGGGGATCACGTAGGTAAGTGTATTGGGTTTATATAATTGGCAAAACCTGAGGGTTGATCTGAATCATCCATCCACTTGGGACGCGTGTCAGAAATCCGATGAAAGTCGAGAGTCGGCATTTCACGAGTCAGGGAGACAAGGAGGACTTGCATTTCGAAATCGCGAATTTCGATTCTCCGAAAGGAGGAGAGCTCCATGTGGGACCATGCTGATGTCATCTCAGCATAACGAGGCATCGTGGATTTACACAGTGAAAACCCTGAAGCAACGAGGACCGTCCATCTTTGAGGATGCGTCGCATCGATCTCGACTTTCGGAGAAAGTCCCGAAGGGGAGTCATATTGGGAAATCGGCGTTCGAGAGATCGGGGAAAGTGGAGGTAAAATCACTTCGACATTTGAAGTCGCGAAACCCCGAGGGAGATCTAGAGCCGTTGATTTTAGTGACCGATCACAGTTTTTGATAGTGGTTTTACGGTGGAAGAGCATCCTAGTGACGTCACATCGAGATTCAGAGAGTCGGGAATCCAGAGGACAAGAGGTCGCCTACATCTCGACATCAAAAACCCTGAAATCCTGAAAGGTGGTAAGACAGAGGTCATGTGAAAGGAGGTCGTGTGGACCACGATCCTAGCCCAGAGAGATAATCGAAGATTATAGTATATCGGAAAAACGAAGATCGAGAGATCGGGAACCAAAGATTCATGACATCAGGAGTTTGAAAACCTCGAAACCCAATTTTTCTATTCTTCTGTCGTAAAGAGAACAGTGACCGGGCCTAGAGGCTGCGAGGAGCAGAAAAGACCTATGGGTCGATTATCTGAAGGAGATTCCAGTGGAAAATCGAAGGAGCCACTCCGACTCAGAAGTTAGAATTAGAATGATCCTTAAGACCATGAGGTCAGCGCAGAGGTCTCTGTCAAGGCATAGGGTGGGGTCTACGTCAGTTTGGTATCAGAGCATTAGGAAAGATTATTTGATTTCTGTAGCAGGAAGAAGGAAGATTCACCATGCCGCCAAGGAGAAGAGATAGACAATCACCCAATACAAAGGAGGAAAGGGAGACGTCTATAGGAAGGGGTAGACAGGTGCAAAATCCAGAAGTGGAAATAGATCTGCATAACCTACACGCCAGACTTGTGGGTGTGGAGATAAGACAAAAATGCACAGCTGATGTAGGGGATATCAGTGATTCCAAAAATGAAGATGATTCTAGACATGGAGAAGAAGAAGTCACAGCAGAAGATGCAGCAAATGAACGCTTGCTTAAAGTTGTTGCAAGAATGGGTGCAAAGGAGAAAATGGACATTCCAGTTTATGAGGGAAATCTGGATGTAGAAGAGCTTCTAGAATGGATTAGAGCTCTGGACACATACTTTGACTATGAAGATGTCGAAGAAGACAAGAAGGTCAAGCATGCTGCCACGAGATTAAAAGGAAATGCAACATTGTGGTGGGATGAACTACAAGAGGATAGGCGTTTCCAAGGCAAGCAGAAAATTAAGAGCTGGGATAGGATGATTGCAAAGATGAAAGAAAAATTCATCCCCAGGGATTATCAGATTACTCTGTTCAGGAGGATGCAGAACCTGAGATAGAAGTTGATGACAGTGAAGGAATATACTGAGGAATTTTACAGGTTGAATATTAGGGCAGGTCATCATGAAAGCAATGATGAAAAAGTAGCCAGGTATATGAATGGCCTGAGGTATGATATTCAAGATGAGATGAGCATGGTAACCATCCGAATGGTGGAAGATGATTATCAGATGGCCCTGAAAGCAGAAGAGAAGTTGAGTTGAAAGCAGAGTTAGAGGGGCCGAGGTAGAAGTCAGCCTAGAGGCAAATCAGTTCCCAGGATAGATATCAGAAGCCCAAGGAGGAATGGAAGAAACCTCAAACTCGAACAGAGAGAGGTGGAACCTCACAATGAGGGCAATATGTTGAACAACGAGGACAACATACTGAGCAGAGAGGAGATTATGCTGACAACAATACTTTTCCTTGTACTAGAGGTAGAGGAAGAGGAAGAGGTGGAGTAATCACATGCTTCACATGTGGAAAGAATGGGCACAAGTCTTATGAGTGTCCAGATAAGAATAAAGAAGGGGGAGAAAATCACATCGCCGAGGCATAGAGGCGAGATTTTGAGGCAGAAGACGCTGAAGGTGGAAGATCGCTGATGATGCAAAAAGTCCTTCTGACACCAGAGAAAGAGGTGGAAAGGAACAGACTTTTTAGGACTGCTTGCAAGACCAAGGACAGGGTATGCAAGGTCATTGTGGATAGCGGTAGCAGGGACAATCTCATTTCAAGCGAGATGGTAGAGAAGTTGGAGATGGAGACGACTGATCATCCAAGCCCATATAAGGTTTTGTGGCTACAAAAGGGACATCAGGTAAATGTCACTAAACAATGTTTAGTTGAATTTAAGATAGGAGGATATAATGATAAGATATTATGTGATGTCATTCCTATGGATGTTTGTCATCTATTGCTGGGTAGGCCATGGCAATATGACAGAAATGTGATTCATGATGGGAGAATGAACACATACACCCTGGAGAAGAATGGGCGGACACACATGTTACTTCCAATCAAGGATAAGAAGGTGAAGCCTAAAGGAATAAACATTGTACTTCTCATGAGTGGGAAGGAACTCCTTACCGAGGTTAAGAAGAAGGAGGAACCACAATTCATTGCGGTCAGGAAACCGAGAATTGTTCTCACTAGCACAAGAGTGGATGATTTACCAGAGGAAGTTCAGGAACTCCTGGAAGAGTTCGCTGACATTGTAGTGGATGAACTACCTCATTCGTTGCCACCAATCAGAAGTGTGAGTCATCATATTGATCTCATACCAGGAGCCAGTTTTCCAAACAAAGCCGCGTAGAGGTTGACGCCGCAAGAGAATGAAGAAGTTAAAAGGCAAGTCCAGGATTTGGTGGACAAAGTTTTGGTCAGGGAAATCTTGAGTCCATGTGTTGTTCCAACAGTACTCAGTCCAAAGAAAGATGGAGGATGGAGGATGTGTATTGAATTGAGGGAGATCAACAAGATAACCATCAGGTACATATTTCCATTACCGAGGATGGATGATCTGATGGATTGCTTGAGTGGGGAAATTTTTTTTTCGAAGATTGAATTGAACAATGGTTATTATCAAATCCGTATGAGAGAAGGTGATGAATGGAAGAAAGAATTCAAAACCAATGAAGGGTTGTATGAATGGCTTGTTATGCCATTTGGATTAACAAATGCACCAAGTACCTTCATGATATTGATGAATGAATTCCTGAAGGAGTTCATTGGGAAGTTTTTCATTGTGTATTTGGATGACATACTGGTTTTCAGTAAAACAACAGCGGAGCATCTGAAGCATTTGGCTACAGTGATGCAGAAATTGCAGCAGGAGAAGCTGGTGATAAACATGAATAAATCATCATTCATGAAGATAGAGCTCATTTACTTGGGGTTTGTTATTTTTGAAAATGAGTTGAGCATGGATCCAGATAATGTAGAAGTGATCAATAATTGGCCATCACCGAGAAATATTTTCGAGGTGATAAGTTTTCACGGATTAGCTAGTTTCTACCGGAAGTTCATGAGGAATTTCAGTGGAATTAGTGCACCGATGATGGATGCAGTGAAGAAAAGACAAAAATATTTTCACTGGACAGAAGAGGATGAGAATAGCTTCAATCTGTTGAAGAGGAAGATCACGGAACAACCAATTCTGGTGTTTCCGGATTTCCAAAAGACATTTCAAGTGAAATGCGATGCAAGCGGATTTGCAGTCGGAGAAGTCTTAAGTCAGGAAGACAGGCCGATAGCGTATTTCAACGAGAAGTTGAATGAAGCGAAAGTGAAATACTCCACTTATGATAAGGAGTTTTATGTTATTATATAGGAATTAAAGAAATGGAGGCATTATTTGATTCCCAAAGAGTTTGTCTTGTACAGTGACAATCATGCACTGCAGTTTGTGACTCAACAGGAAAAGTTGAATCAGAAACATGCCAAATGGGTTGAGTATATGAAGAATTTTACTTTTGTGATAAAACATATTTCTGGTACTGCTAACAAAGTTGTTGATGCTTTGAGCAAGAAATGTTTGTTGTTGCAGGGGTTCAGAGTCAAAACATTGGGTTTTGATGATCTTAGGAACATGTACGTTGGTGATCAAGATTTTAAAAAGGAATATGAAGCGGTTGAGAATCCAATCCTCAGAGACAGAAGCCCGTGGATAGAGTATATGATCCAGGAAGGATTACTTTTCAGAGGTAATCAACTGTGTATTCCAAAATGCTCCATGAGGGACAATCTGTTGAAGGAGAAACATAGTGGAGGATTAGTAGGACATTTCGGTCATGACAAAACATTCACGAAGCTGAATGAGTCATATTTTTGGCCGGGAATGCAAGCAGATGTCAAGAGATTCATGGATAGATGCAGAATTTGCCAACATTTGAAGGGAAGGAAACAAAATGCGGGGTTTTATCAACCATTCCCCATACCAGAGAGGCCGTGGGATGTGATTAGCATGGATTTCATATTGGGGTTGCCAAGAACACAAAGGGGTGTTGATTCAATCTTTGTGGTGGTTGATAGATTTTCTAAAATGGCACACTTCATTCCATGTCAGAAAACCAGTGACGCATCTCACATTGCGAACCTGTTTTTCAGAGAGGTCATTCGACTTCACGACTTACCAAGGAGTATAGTTTCATATAGAGATACGAAGTTCATAGGACACTTCTGGAGGACCTTATGGAAGAAGTTGGGAACTAACTTGTTCTTTAGTTCAACTTATCATCCTCAGATGGATGGATAGATAGAAGTGGTGAACAGAAGTCTAGGAGACTTGCTGAGAAGCCTGGTAACAAAACACCACAAATAGTGGGATAATATATTACCATAGGCAAAGTTTGCGTATAATGACTTTGTTAAGAGGAGTACAGGGAAGATTCCATTTCAGGTTGTTTATGGCATGCAGTCGAGAGGAATTTCTGAACTGATGTTAAGAACCAAACATCAATATAGCATAGAAAAACTTCAGGAAAGGTAATCAACGCCTTGAAAAAGAGATAATTTCAGATAATAAGCCTCTTCGAGGGGGCAACCTCCTTTTACCCCACTTAAATGTTCAAGTACAAGAT
>ML781398.1:364544-416973 GCA_009831015.1 Picea engelmannii
AAAATGAAAATGTCTCCTTGGTATATATAGGAGACTAGGAGGTTTTAATGGCCTAAAGCCGACATAAATAAAATAACATTACTAATCTAAATCACAACTAATGGCCTAAATCCGACATAAATAAAATAACATTACTAATCTAAATCACAACTAATGGCCTAAAGCCGACATAAATAAAATAGCATTACTAATCTAATCTGCCCCAATTAAGTGGTAATGAGTCAATATTAGGGCTTAACAACTGAGGGAATCAGAACAGAATGTGACTAGGAGAGCTAGTGCAGAAGATTTCGCAGAGGCGATGAAAGAACTTCACAGCCAGGTGAAGGAGCGATTACCAGAATCAAGTCAGGAGTATAAGTGAAGAGTAGATCAACATAGAAGAAAAATTTAGTTTGAGGTTGGTGATCTAGTTCTAGCACATTTGAGGAAAGAAAGGTTCCTGAGAGGAACATATAATAAATTGAAGATGAAGAAAATCGGGCCATGTAGGGTCTTGAAGAAATTTGGGGACAATGCTTATGAGATTGAATTACCCGATGGGATCGAAATTTCTCCGATATTCAATGTCTCAGATTTGTACCCATACCAAGCTGAGGAAGTAGGAATAAGTGATGAACAATTAGAGGTTCAGTGGAAAAATCATATGCCAGTTGTGGATAAGCCACAGATGGAGTGCATACTGGACAAGAGAGTGAGTAAGAGGACCAGGCGAAAGCAATACTTTGAGTATCTGGTCAAATGGAAGAACCATCCAGTTGAAGATGTCAACTGGGAGACCGAAGCGGAGATTTAGAAGCATGGAAAGACCGTGCAGGAGCTCATGGACAGGAGCCCATGAAAATTTTCAAGCGAGGGAGTATGATGTAGGAGCATCTCCCACATCAAGCGAGCCAGCGCGGAAAGCGAGAGACAGCTGGACAAGCCAGCGAAAATTTTGAAACTACCTTGGAATTTGTTGCGCGATCTTAAATGAATCATTAAGATGAAGTGCACTTGTATAATGTAATCGGACCTTGAGCCATATGCTCTCGTCCTTAGTAGGTAGGAGGCATTTAAGATAGTTAATGCAGGTAGATAGAATTTAATTCTAGATTAGACTGTTTGAGAGCGCAAGAGGGAAACGAGATATAGACACCCTCATTGTGCATTGTAACATTATTCTGGAGAAGCATTGGAGCAAGAGCAAGCAGAGAGTTGTGTAAGAACACCCATGTACAGATACTTGGATTAATAGAAGAGGTTGATTCAAATCCATGGTTTGTGTTGTTCTTTGTGTATTGATGTTGAATGTTTGCTTCCTGTTATACATTTTCTTTGATATGCTATGTATATGATTTCATGTTCTAAGTTGAAGTCTGAAAGGAAGAGAGAATGAGTTTCAATTGTTTCTCTATCTGAGCAAGAATTCCTGCAAGGAGTGCAGTCGAAGTGTCTGCAAGGAGTGCGTTGACAGAGGGTTCAGATACGTACCATTTGTTCTCATTTCCGTAGAAGTGTAGTTGGGTACAGGAGCCGTGCAAGGAGTGCATAGGTGAAGTAAAGTCTGAGGGTTGCGAACCTGAGTAAGGCATGAGAGACTGTTGCTGCAGGAGTGCGCAGAGTCGAAGGTGTTCAGCATATGGAAGTGTCTGAGAGTTGCCGCAAGGAGTGCATGCAAAGATCCTCTTTAAGGCTCGAAGTTGTGAGAATCGCAAGAGGAGTAAAGCCTTTGAAAACATTGAGGGGCATCGGAAGTTTGTAGCGCAAGCGGATAAGTCCAGGGAAGAGTCCTTGGTTTCCTTCGCAGAAATCATCAAAGAGGAAGATACAGACGGTTAGGATCTTGTGGGGAGGATTTGCGAAATCCCATCGACCATCAGATCTGCCAGAGAAGAGAGGAGGATACGGTAGCATGTCAAGTTCACCATAGGAGAACGTGAGCCGTTGGATCCTCGCCCAGTTACCATCAGTCGTCAGATTGACCAGAGGTTGCACAGAGTTTAAGCTTCATGGACGGGAGGAGGAAAGTTCTGACCCGAGGTGTGGCCATCGGGAGTTCGGCATTTGTGAAATCGGAAGTCCTGTGAGCAAGTGATTGGGGAAAATCCATGTTGGAAACCCCTTAAAGGATCGGCACCATCCATCAGTCGGGACACGTGGACGAGATCAGAAGCCCCATCAACATTTCAGTCATCAGGGCTCACATAGGTAAGTGGATTGGGTTTATATAATTGGCGAAACCCAAGGGTTGATCTGAACCCTCCATCCACTTGGGACGCGTGTCATAAATCCAAGGAAAGTCGGGAATCGTCATTTCGTGAGTCAGGGAGACAAGGAGGACTTGCATTTCGAAATCGCGAATTTCGATTTGTCGAAAGGAGGAGAGCTCCATGTGGGACCCTGTTGACGTCATCTCAGCATAATGAGGCATCAGGGATTTACACGGTGAAAACCCCAAAGCAGCAAGGACTGTCCATCTTTGAGGACGCGTGGCATCGATATCGACCTTCAGAGAAAGTCCCGAAGGGGAGTCATATTGGGAAATCGGCTTTCGAGAGATCGGGGAAAGTGGAGGTAAAATCACTTTGGCATTTGAAGTCGTGAAACCCCGAGGGAGATCTGGAGCCGTTGATTTTAGTGACCGATAACAGTCGTTGATAGTGGTTTTACGGTGGAAGAGCATCCTAGTGACGTCACATAAAGATTCAGAGAGTCGGGAATCCGGAGGACGAGAGGTCGCCTACATCTCGACATAAAAAACCTTGAAATCCTGAAAGGTGGTAAGACAGAGGTCATGTGAAAGGAGGTCATGTGGACCACGAGCCTAGCCCAGAGAGCTAATCGGAGATTATAGTATATCGGGAAAACGGAGATCGGGAGATCGAGAACCAAAGAGTCATGACATTGGGAGTTTGAAAACCCCGAAACCCATTTTTTCTGTTCTTCTGTTGTAAAGAGAACAGTGACCGGGCCTAGAGGCTGTGAGGAGCAGAAAAGACCTATGGGTCGATTATCTAAAGGAGATTCCAGTGGAGAATCGAAGGAGCCACTCCGTCTCAGAAGTTAAAATTAGAATGACCCTTAAGACTGGGAGGTCAACGCAGAGGTCTTTGTCGAGGCGGAGGGTGGGGTCTGCATCATATACAACTGTTGACTATTTCTCAAAGAAGTCATTGGTGGCCAAAGTGAAATCTTTTGAATCAAATGTGGGTTCAGACTCTGAGTCACAACCCGAAATGGGAAGATAGATCATTGACTTGGAACCTAGTGCCACCATTGCTACCACCAAGCTCTAACCTAGTGAACTAGATGAGACAGAGGAAGGAGAGTGCCTCTTCCATTCACAAATGTGGGTAAAAGGCACCTCGTTGCACTTCATCGTTGATAGCGGTAGCCAGAAGAACCTCATCTCAATAGAGTTTTTCAAGCGGTTGGCCGTATCGAAAATGCCACACCGACAACCCTAAACCATCAAATGGCTCCACCAAGGATGTGATCTTTGCGTCAGCCAATAGTGCCTACTGTCATATGGAATCAAGCCCTTCAAAGATGAGGTATTGTGTGATGTTTCTTCTCTCGAAGTTTGTAATGTTGTTTTGGGCCAGCCTTATTTAAGGAAGCATCATGTTGTATATGATTCTAGGCCTTGTAGTGTTATTATTACTTTGAATAGGAAATTATATAGGATACCTGAGGCAAACCATCCTAGTGTTATTTCCTTGATATATCCCAAGCAGTGTAGGAAGGTCATCTCTCAGACCAATAAATTTGTCTTCTTCGTGATTTTCTCTCAAAGGGAGCGAAAAATCATAACCACATCCAAGGCCTCTACAATTGATCTCTCCACACAATAGAAGCAAGTGGATAAGGTCATGGAATAATACTCATATATCTTCTCCTCTCTTATCGGGGTACCTCTGCACTTCTAGATCAAGCATCCCATTAATATGACCCCAGGCGCACTGCTACCCAATGAGCTAGTCTACCGCCACTCTCTATTAGAAAATGAGGATATCAAGAGGTAGATCCAAGAACTGGTCCACAAGGGGCACATCTATCCTAGCTCATCATCTTGTGGGAGCCCAATCGTGCTGGTACAGAAGAAACATGGGACCTTGCGACTCTAAATTGATTATCGGTCCCTGAATAATATCACAATCTGAAACGAGTAGCCGATTGCCCAAATTGATGACCTCCTTGATCAGCTCATGGGGGGAATATACTTCAGTAAGATTGATCTGATGTCTCTATATCACCAGGTCCCAATAGAATAGACAGATGTATGGAAGACTACCTTCAAGTCAAAAAAAGGTCTTTTTGAATGGCTAGTCATGCCCTTTGGTTTATCAAATGCTCCAACAACTTTTATGAGGATGATGCACAATATCCTAGGACCCTTCACCAATACGTTTGTAGTGGTGTATATGGATGACACCCTCATCTTCAGTAAGACTTGGGCGGAACACTTGCAACATATTCAGTAGGTTTTGCACACCCTGTGACAACACAAACTATATGCAAACTTGGAAAAATGCTCCTTCGGCATGGACAGGGTCCATTACTTAGGCTACATCATTGATCAACATGGTGTTCATGTGGATCGAGCCAATATCCAAGTCATTCATGACTGGCTATCCCCAACCACACTCACTTAACTTCAAAGCTTCTTGGGCTTCACAAATTTCTATCGCAGGTTCATGTTGGGATTCTCTCATATCACATGGACCCTCAGCCAGGTAGCCAAAGGTGGAGGTAAGGAAACATTTGTGTTGGGCCTGTCCCAACAACAAGACTTCGATGACTTGAAGAAGTGTTTGTTCTCATCCTCGGTACTTTCATTACCAAACCTACAACATCCCTTTGAGATCGAGACAGATGCTTCAGACTATGTTGAGGGCATCGTTCTCACTCAACATGACCAACCCATGGCATATCATAGTGAGACACTATTATATGTTGTCTGTAAGTACCCTACTTACAAAAAAGAAATGTACTCCATTTTGCAATCCTTCCACCAGTGGAGACATTACATTATTGAGAAGGAGAGATTCATCCACACTGATCCCAATCCATTACAGCTCATGCTGACCTAAGGAAAATTGCAGAATGAACGCCATCAGAAGTTGTCAACATACTTACAATAGTTCCATCTCAACATCAAGTATAAAATAGGAAGTATTGTTAGGGACCTAACCCCTCACATATGTAGAACAATATATTCGGATGTAATAAAGGTCAATATTAATAAGGTCTTGCAATAAAGTAAAATAAGTCGAATGTAGGAAGACCTAATAGAAGCTTTCGCTTCTAGAAGGATCTTCCTCTCAAAAGTTCTTTTGATAGACATATTTAGTATAAATAGGAGTTGCGGGTATGAGAACCCTAGATTGGATATTATTGTAATAGAGCTATGTTCGACTGGAGGTTTCCCCCTCAAAGAGGCTCGTGAAAATTTCTCTCAGAATCAAAGTGCTCTTTCTGGTGTTATTTTGATATCATTTCAGTGTTATTGTCGTGTTGTTCTGGTTATATTGTTATTTATCTGTCATTTCTAGCATTTTATTTATTTTCTTCATACCTTCTATATCTGGACTATTACAAGCGGTATCAAAGCACATTCCTCGGTAGAAAATTGTGGGTTAATTGTTTTAGGGTAGAGACGTATTCCGAAATATTTAATCTATAGAGATATGTCGTTAAGTGCATAAATCCACGATTGGGGGATTCATACATATAGGAAATACAAGTGGTTCTTAAGACAATGTTTGTTGGCCACCCTTGTAACCCCTGTTGGTAACCCTTCGAGTGGTAGCGCATCAGACAACACCTGTATACGAACCGACCTATATTTCCTGAATCCCTCTTTAGATAAACCGATCAGCAGCCTAACTACTATAGTTTCACCAAGAATAAAACTTGGGAAGATACTCTCTAGTACCTGGGTAGTTGAGTAGTACGGATAAGGGCACGGTCTAGCCTCCTTAGTTGGTGCCCTGAGATATTGGACCGAGTACTACTGTTGGACCTCGCACGTATATAAAAGAGCTATGGCATAGGGAAAACCCTTGTCTGTAGAACCCTTGAATACCTAACTATGTTTAAGTTTCCAAATCACTACACATTTCTTCATGGTTAATCATTTGGGCATTTCATCACTGCATTATTCTTCAGACTAGAGTATAACTCCGCAGGTGTAGGAAAAAAAAAAGTCTGGAAATTTTTGCACCATTATTTGAGACCTATTCCATTGGATTTATATCTTCTCCCTTATCACATTCATACCTATCACTTTTCAACAAATGTTTTGACCCTCCCTGCCCCTTTTCGGTTCCCTCGTCATCATGGCCCATACTCATAGCCAAGACTTGGAAGCTCACTTCAATACCTTGCAATCTAATTTCACAGAGACCCAACAAGAAGTGAGATAGCTCAGTGCCAATATTTCCACCATCAATCAAAACATGCACTCCTCCATCGCCACATCAATCACCGAACTCAAAGAAGACCTCAAACAAGATATGACTACCCATCTTGAATCTGTCGTTTCGATTATCTACACCAAGCTACATATCCTTGCATATCCTCCTTTATCTGACCCACCTTTTCATACTGAAGCTGAAACTTCCTCTCATTTCCATAATTTTCAGTCCCATCACTTTCAGCATGACCTATGCCTTCAAAGAGTGGATGTGACCAAATTTGACACCGGAAAGACAAATAAAGATACCGGGAAGTGGTGTGACTTCCGTAAGATCCCTTGGCATAACAGTGCTAACTGTCGCTCAAAGAAATCACTGGTGGCCGAAGTGATATCCTCTGAATCAGATGTGGGTTCTAACTCTGAGTCAAAACCAAAAAGGGGAAGATGGATCATTGACGTAGAGCCCATTTCCACCATTGCTACCACCAAGCTCCAACCTAGTGAACCAGTTGAGCTAGAGGAAGGAGAGAACCTCTTCCATTCACAAATGTGGGTAAAAGGCACCCTGATGCACTTCATCATTGATGGTGGTAGCCAGAAGAACCTCATATCAAAAGAGTTTGTCAAGTTACTGACTCTGCCGACAATGCCACACCCACAACCCTACAAAATTGGATGCCTCTTCCAAGGTAGTGATCTCTGCGTCAGCCAATAGTGTCGACTTTCATACAGCATAGGGCCCTTCAAAGACGAGATATTGTTCGATGTTTCTCCTCTCAAAGTTTTTAATGTTCTTTTGAGACAACCTTCTTTATGAAAATGTCATGTTATATATGAGTCTAGGACTCGTAGTGTTATTATTACTTTGAACAAGAAATTGTACATGATACACAAGGCAGGAAATTGTACATGATACATGAGGCAGTCCCTTCTAGTTCTATTTCCTTGATATATTCTAAGCAATGCAGGAAGGTCATCTCTTAGACTGAGAAATTTTTCTTCTTCGTGCTTCACTCTTAGAGTGAGTGACAGATTGCAACCACATCCAGTGCCTTCATGACTGATCTATCCACACAACATAATCAAGTGGATAAGGTCGTGTAATAATACTCAGATATATTCTCCTCTCCTACCGGGGTACCTCTGCACTGTCGGGTCAAGCATCCCATCAATCTGACCCCAGGAACACTGCTACCCAATGGGCCAGTCTACTGCCTCTCTCTATTAGAAAACTATGAGATCAAGAAGAATATCTAAGAACTTATCCACAAGGGGCACATCTGTCCCATCTCATCACCTTGTGGGATCCCAATCATGCTGGTACATAAGAAAGATGGGACCTGGTGAATTTTCATTGATTGTCGAGCCCCTGATTAAAATCACAGTCTAAAACTGGTACTTCAGTAAGATTGATCTAAATTTTGGATACCACTAGGTCCCAATAGAACAGACAAATGTTTGGAAGACTACCTTCAAGTCAAAAGATGATATTTTTGAATGGTTGGTCATGCCCTTTGGTTTGACAAATGCTCCAACAAATTTTATGAGGATAATGGACGATATCCTATGACCTTTCACCAATAATTTTGTAGTGGTGTATCTGGATGACATCCTCATCTACAACAAGACTTGGGCGGAACACTTGCAGCATATTCAATAGGTTTTGCACACCCTACAATAGCACAAACTATATGAAAACTTGGAAAAACACTCCTTCAACATGGACAAGGTCCATTACTTAGGCTACATCATTGATCAACATCTTGTGCATGTGGATTCATCCAAGATCTAGGTCATCCATGCCTAGCCATCCCCAACCATGCTCATTGAACTTTGGAGCTTCTTGGGCCTCGCCAATTTCTATCGCAAGTTCGTGTTGGGATTCTCTCATATCGCTTGGGCCCTCAACTAAGTAACCAGGGGTGGTGGTAAGGAAATATTTTTGTGGGGATTGTCCCAAAAACAAGACTTCGATGACTTGAATAATTTTCTATGCTCATCCTCGGTACTTTCATTACCAGACCCGCAACATCCCTTTCTGATCGAGACAAATGTTGAGGACTATGTTGTGGGCGTTGTTCTCACTCAACATGGCCACCCTGTGGCATATCATAGTTAGACACTATCAGATGATATATGTAAGTACCCTACTTATGAAAAATAAATTTAATCCATTGTGGAAGTCTGCCTCTAGTGGAGAAATTACATTCTTGGGAAGGAGACAGTCATTCACACTGATCACAAGACACTACAGTTCATGTAGGCCCAAGGAAAATTGCAGAATCACTAGCATCAGAAGTGGTCAACATACTTACAGTAGTTCCACCTCAACATCAAGTATAAAACAATAATTACCAACCGATTTGTTGACTGCCTCAGCCAAACTCCATTCGTGGGACTCACTACGGTGCTAGACTCTTGTGGTCACAAGACCTCTTAATGGCCCTAGCTCTACGAGACAGACCATGACATCTCCACCACCTACCAAATGTTGGGTGCCAAATGAGTGGTCGCTAATTTCCATCTTCATGACGGGTTGGTGTGCCCTTTGGTCCATCTCTATGTTCCATCAAGCGAGTGCACAAAGATAATTTTGGAAACTCACTACAGTTGGGTGGAAGGATGCTTTGGCATTGAAAATACAGTGGAAGTGTTGAAGAAACATTTCTACTGGCTGAAACTTCGATGGGATGTCGACAAGTATATTAGGTCATGCATTGCCTTCACTATGGCCAAACTAACCACTAAGAAACAGGGCCTATACACCCCTATGCCTACTCCTAACAAGCCATGGGAATCCATCTCAATGGACTACATGTTGAGCCTCCTGTCCACCAAGAGGGGAAATGATTATGTTTTTGTGGTTGTTGATCACTTTTCCAAAATGGTGTTTCTATCCACCTACAAAAAGAACATCACATCAGAAGCCACTGCCAAGATCTTATTTGAACGAGTATGGGTACATTTTGGGATCCCACAAACCATTATCTTAGACCATGACAGTCAGTTCCTCAACTCATTCTGGTCGAGCCTCTGGTAACTGCTAGATACCAATCTCACCGAATCCACTGCCTTCCACCCATAGACAAATGACCAAACTGAGGTTGTCAATTGGATGGCCGTACATATCCTACACATGTACAATGAAAAACACCCCCACATATGGGATGAGAGTCTTCTCTATGTCCAACATAGCTACTACCAAGCCTTTCATAGCTCAACTGGCCATAGCCCCTTTCAGGTGGGGTTGGGATTCCAACCATTGGGCCCCATGTATGTTGCACTACCCCTAGCAACGACCTCGGCCAACTTGTCCCCTGCTCCACTAGAAGTTGATAAAGCCACCCGATTCATTGAGCGGATCCAACACATCCGCCAACAGGTTCAGGATATTCTAGAGAAGTCTAATTCCAAGTAAAAACAACGTCATGATCAACATCGGGTGCCACATAAGTTTCGGGTCGGCGACAAAGTTTGGTTGCATTTGCAGAAATAATGATTTGCAAGGCCCCATCGGAAGCTTTTCCCACTTTGTTATGGGTCATACACCATCACCAAGGTTGTGGGTGAAAATGATTTTGACCTCAACATCCCCCCTTCCTTGGTCTGCATCAAGTCTGTTTTTCCTGAGATTAAACTTAAGGCTGAAAGGGTAATGTCAGACATTGGGAGTGTTTAAAGAGAATGTTTTAAAAGAGTATTTTTTTCTACCTTTAGTTATATAGGAAAAGATCCTTAAATGAAATTAATAATAGGACAGTACTTAGTTAGTATTCTGTCGTCTGAGTCACAATTATAATATCAAATGGTGTGGAGGAAGGTTACAAAAACTGTTAAAAAAAGTTAGGCATCAATTGCAGAAGAGTCTCACCTTGTTTGCAGTGTAGGAAAAGTGGAGAGTGCACCCTCGAACATGATATGAAATGTGGTAATTCATGTATCTTGCAGGTCTTGTATTACTTATAGAAAATATAGAGTAAAAACCGTTTGCTTAATGAATTGCTAATAAACTATAATCGCAGTAGTTGTAATACTAAATTGCGATCAATTGTTTTTCAAGGAATATGTAAAGAAATTCAAAGAAATGAGGATACAAAGGAAACAAATAACTCAAACTGGACAAAAATTAGAATCTTTGTCTGCACTTGTATTAATACTAAAAAAAGAGAGTTTTATCTATTACATCCGGCAATAAGTAGCCTAGAACAAATATTAAATCTATGTATTTATACAAAAATTATCACAACTGAAAATGGTTGGACTTATTACAATAAAAATAACATATATTTGAAAAATAAAACAATATGTAAAATCTGATGAGCTCTGTTGGCATTCTCCTCTGTCCCTTCATCTTCTTGGTGAAATTCCTATCTTTCGTATTCCTTTAGGATGAATACATATGTCATATAGGCAAACTTAATCATTTAGTGTACTTTCTTGGTCGTTTTAGTTTTGTTTTATTTGTTCCCTCCAGACATGCTCAACAATGCAACGAATCACAGTTGGGATCGGGTAGGAAGGATAATCAGATGAAGAGCACTGCATGGCTTGTCAGGGAATGGATAACAAGTACAGGAAAAAGTGACCATTTGTGAAAAGAATGATAATGAACAATTGCATGATGATGAATTAAGTATAAGTGGATAAGCGAATATTAGAATGCTAGTGAATGAGGAAAGGTAGGGAGGGAAAAAGGAAAGGGTACTATGCACATTTTCTTACTTTCTCCCAGATGTGCTTGTTTTTCCTTGTTCAATACATTGGTTTCATCTATTTGATAATTGTATCACAAATCTTGAGGTTTCAATTGTTTAATTTACCTCAAAAGTGAATAATTTCCTTCCTACCCAAGGCAACTTTTCTTGGATCCTTTTCACTTCTTGAGATGTGGCTTGGAATTTTGATCTTGGACTTACTAGCCATTTATTGATCTTAAGAAGATCAATTTGGCTTATTTCCTGAATGGTTGTTAGAGTTTATTCCTTTCTCTTTATGGAATTCTATTGGTTAATTTCAATACCAATTTTCCCCAAGGATTCTGAGATACTGCTTCCTTAGAAATCAATTAGCCTCTTATCTAATGATGACAATGCTTCCAAGCAAGTTTCCTTTACCTCTCTAGCTAATCTTTTTCTTTCTACCAAATTTGTTTCCAGAGCCTTCAGGGCCATGTCACCTCGTAATTTTTCAGAAGGAGAGAGCAGAGGAAAATCAGAGGCATTACCCTTGTGCACCAATATGATAGATTCTTGAAAACTAGCCTGGGATGAGAGAGATTATCTTTCCACGACATAGATGTTCTTCAGAGAAACTTCTACTGCCTGGTAGCACTTTTGGATGGCATCAACCTTCAAAAAAAGGTCCTGTTGGGCAATTTACAACTTCTCGTTTATTTCTAGTGCTTGAGTTTGGAAGGCCAATATATCTATCGAGGTACCTTCGGTTAGGTCCAACCTAACTTGCAATTTTTTTATTAATTCATCACGTTGAGTGACCGGTCCTTAGTTGGTTTGTGAACTTTGATGGAGCTCCTCAAGGTTGGCCTAAATTTGTTGGATTTGTTGTTGATCAGGGGCTATGAATTGCTCAAAGTCTTGACTCATATTGCTCCTTATAGTCTATTCCATGGCATGTACTTAAATTTGCAATTGCTCTACCAATAGGCAATTTTGTCATAGTTGTCTGGCCAAATGGTCCACAAACCATTGATTGGCCGTGGAAAAAGCACCTAACGAACCTGCAACTTCTTTCACAAATTTTGGATCAGCTCCATTATTCCCTTCATACACCATCCTCTGCATTTTAGTTATCACTCCATCTTTCTGATGTGATTCCCTTTTCACGATGGCCTTCCATTTTCTATTAAAGAAGAAATTCGAAGGAGGCATTTCTTCGGGAAAGATGGGAGTAAGATCATCTACAAAAACAATTTCAGAATCGGAATTTCCAAAGCTATATTGCAGAGGTTTCAATGATGTAATGGGAGTACCAATATCCATATACTGTTGTTTCTCAACTGTATTTGAGGTGCCAACAGGGGTAGTTGGTGACGAGGGAGGCACATTTTATCCCTGCTTCAGGAAATCTTTGAGTTGATATTTTTCCTGGGGGCCTAGCTGGCTTGACAATGATGATTCTAATTTATGTGTCAATACCTCCGAGCTCTTCGAGGTTTCCTAAAATTTATGTTTACCAGAGTGACTCGCTTCAGAACTTGTTGGCATGTCTTCCTGAAAAGTGGGAGTGGTTATTTTCTCTCCTTG
The DNA here is from genome assembly GCA_009831015.1 of Picea engelmannii. NCBI lineage: Eukaryota > Viridiplantae > Streptophyta > Pinopsida > Pinales > Pinaceae > Picea > Picea engelmannii. Next base: position 377,211 of record ML781398.1, read on the forward strand.
TAGTACCTTCGGTAAGCTATTTCGCATGTTCTTTTGGAAGCTGATAAAACTAGCTTGTTGATTTTGGGACAAGGTTTGGAATCTGTCCTATACCTCATAATAAGATCTAACATCCATGAATATTTCTTCATACGGGGAGTTTTCGTGCATATACTGCTTCATGTTGAATTGGGCTAGGTGGTTTTCCACAATCTTACATGGATCGTGTATTTTGAACTTGATGTCAATCAATTTGAAATATTTCAAAGATGCATATTCCACCTTGGAGTCACCTAAATCTAGTAATGAAAACATGCCAATCTAAATAGGGAAAGTTGACCATACCTTTTTATGTGTTTCCTTCATCTCTTTCTCGATGCCTCCTGTTACTGTCTGGTAGGAAACTTCTCTACATACCATCCAATCGAGAAAAAAACATGGGAGATTATGGGGAGGAATCGAGCACCCAAAAACCCTAATGTAGGAGAATTTCTCCTCAATAAACCAATCTGCTAGCTTACCCATATTTCCCATAATCCTGTCTGAAATTTGAGGAGGTGGGTGACCATATAGGGCTATATGAACAGGAACCACAACATTGTGACAGATTTCATAAAAGAATTATTTGGCCTTTTCTTCCCATACCTTGGAATGGTAGAAATGAATGGGCTTAGCACTGGCCGGGGTCCAATTCCAATTCATCAACAAAAAATGTGTCATGAAACAGACAACGTCCATGATATATGCCGACATGTAAAAGGGGGTAGGTTGTCCCTTTGACTTTGTTGTTTTATATTCAACAATCCCTTTGGCCAATTTGTCAGACAACATTTTCGCACAGTTTAAAGTGTAACCCTCTACTACCTTGTGCATGATGGATACCCATTTCATCGAGAAGTGCGTAGGGCTCTTCTTCCTGAACAATCGACATAGAATCATGGATACATACACCATATGATCATCCAAATACGTTGTGGCATATATACCATGAGAATCAATTTTGAATATGTCTGGGTGCCCCCACCAAGAATCGATTATATCGGGACAGTTCCTATTGTACTGGACCCACTCCTTTTTCTCGAACTCCAGAATGAATGCATGATTGAATGTATATCTAGGATTATGGGAGATTTTATACATTACTTGCAAGATTCTCATGGTCTAGATGTCAACATTCTCCAAGGCCCAACTTATCATGTCATTATAAGGCACGAGCCTCGATCATGCCGCTATTTTGTGCATCTTCGACTATGTTATATATCTGAGTTTAGATGTATAAGTGACGTCCTATTCTATGGAAGATTCCTCGGGACAGTTCATTATTTCATGCTCTAGAATCTTGAACACCTGGGTCCAAGATTTAATAGTGTTTGTGGCTCATGGTGTGGTGTCTGACAAAACATCTGCATTTGGGTTTGAATCCTCGCTCTTCACATCGGTGTTTTTCATCATTTTTCATGGCACCATAACTTCTAAGGAGACATAGTGAAATCACCTGTTGCAGAGAAAATCTGCGAGTCTTTCAAACAGACAAAGCTTGCTACTTGTAGAAGGTGAAAATGAATTTGAAATTAGAGTGCTTTTATTCAAAACAGACTCATCACTTTTCGTATAGCTTTACTGATAGAAAATTTATTAACATTTGATGGGAAATTCTACCTGGCAATCCGCAATCTACGTTTGAATCATTATCCTTAACTAGTCATAAATTTTATCAATACTTCGACGGTTCGCATTCGGGAGTTTTTGATGTAATAGAGTGGGAACCTCCCGAATCTTGAATCCGCGAAAAGATTAATCTTTGAAAAATCACTTGTAACACTTTAATTAATCATGTTTAATATGGAGCATTAAATTCAAGTGTTTCAGGAGTTCGGACTTCAGGGACTTTCAATATCTTGAGAGGGACTTCTCGAAACCCAAAATGTGAATCGATTAATTATCTGGTAATTTATTTTAATTCCTATTTAACTTGAAGTATTTCAGGAGTTCGGGATTCAAAAAGTTTAGAACAACATTCAAGGGAAACATCTGAAACCTAAACTACGAATTCATTAATTATCTTTTGATCATGATTAAATTAGTTATTTAATGTTTAACACTTCGACATTTTGACATTTCGATGATTCATGAATTCATTCTTTGTTAAAATCCCGAAGGACCATCTATTGTAGTGACGTGTCATAGACTAGGTCATTATGACATGTTGAGGAAGGGGAGGTTCCACATGTCAACTTAGGAAAGACTCAAAAGGTACACGTGTCCTAAGACTTGTGCCTTTAAAAAGGTTTAGGAAAATATGTGAGAAGACACCTTCAAGTTTCGTAGCTTCGAGGTTTTTATTGTTAGGACTTATTGCAACATCCGAAGCGCGGAGCTCCGAAACGACCGTTAGATATTTACCTCTTTTAAAATTCAGGCGGATCCAAAACTCTGGAGGTATTAGGATCATTTGATTGAAAGGAAAAATTCATCAATGATGGATATCGTGTGTTCCTTATTATTTTTCAACCAACAAAGGAAATTGATTTAAAATTAAAATGTCAGTTACCAATTTTCCATTCTCTTTGGGTAGAATTATATTTTCATGAGTTGAAAAGTATAGGGCTCAAAAGTTCAGAATTGTATGTGTTCCAACATAGGCTCCATATGGGGATCACATCTCCCTATGAGATGTAGAAGAATAGTAGACTGAGTGCCTTTATTGGGAAAATGGAGTCATTATTGCATTTATGGGAAACACTTATAGGAATTAATCATACAAAGGAAAAATGAACTTCAACCGAATCTCAGAAAACCTTCGAAACACCCCCAATTATTGGTTTCACATCATTCTATTTAAGATTTACCTTTCCTAAAATTGAGTTCGGATCTATACAAGATAATAAAAACAACTTTAACCAAAATATCAAACTTCGATTGAATTTGTTCACATCAAGGTTGAGTAGATGTAACAATTTATTTAGGGAATCCCTCGTTGGGTCAGAATGTAAATATTATCGGAAAGCGAATTATATGTAAGAGTATGTTTTGTAGATATGTATGACAGCCATACAAATATCATAGGTATTTCTTCACTGTCAGGGATCCTGTTCAGTACCCTGGTGAAGTTATCTACTTCTCCCATTGAATTTCCTTTCACCACTTCAATTAGCATTTTTTCATTTTTCTGAGATGAGGGAAATCATTATATGAATTTCCTTTCATCATCTCTTTGGACAAGATGGGGGGAATCAAATTATGAATTTCATTTCACCATATTCATTTTATTTTAATATTTTGAAGTGGGGGAAATCAATATGTATGTATCATACAAGGGATGATATTTTCTTAAAATTTTAATAGGAAGGTCTATCACAAACATTTTTTAGATGTACTTTGAAACTAATTTTCCCCCAATCTTCAATACACCTTCACCTATAGGGAATATTTCATAGGGATTTTGATTTTCATGGATCGACATTGAGACAATTAGTCAAATTAAAATCCGATAGAAGAGATAAAGTTATTATGATTATCCTGGACATACTTTCTTTCAGTTAAAATCAAAGGAACAAAAATATCTTCACCTAATCTTGTTTCGGAGATATGCTTTTAAGTTTTCAGAGTCAAGGTGTAATTCTTTATTTCTATGAATACCCAGGAAAGGTAGTGAAAATCAAAAGAGAACAAAAGCTCATGGATAGAAAAAATAAAACATAACAATGACTCAGAGGGCCAGAAACAAAAGAATCTCATTCTGACACAAGTTTGTTTATTGATATTTGAACTTCTTTTCAAGCCCATTTTATTCTTATTTTCTTTTATTTTATTTTCATTTTATTCAGAGAAGGATTCAGAATTAATCTGTAATATCTATACTTTTATGATCTTTGATTAGGTGACAATATCTATATGAGTGAAACCTCTTTACATTCGATAATATTTCCTTAAAATTTTAGTTTGAACTAGTGGGGTAGGAGTTCATAAATCTAATTTCCTTTGTATTTTCAATCAAGTAAATCATTAATCTATCACCTGTTTTGAGAGAAAGAAAATGTTTTGAAAATTGAGTGTTGTATTTTAATACATCCTTATATCTCAACTGACAATAAGCATTCTACATGGGAACAAAATGGGAAATGTCAGGAAATTACGCAGAATAGAAACAATATGTGGTACAAATTCTTTGATATTTTGATTTCATGATATCAAGTAAACCTGGTTTATTTACAACAAAAAGTAAAATTTTGATCATTTACAAAAGGAAAATAAAATTGCAAAATGAAACAGAAAACAAACATCAATCTAAACCGATATATACAATGGGAATCTGAAATATGACTATCGCATAAAATGTTTTAGGTAACGCCCATTGATAGGAGCGTCAATAATTTTTTCGTCAAGGTTTTCCAGTAAGAAGGAATTTTTCCCCTCAACAGCTGCAATCTTGAATGGTCCAAACCAAAGATGGTCGAAATTTTCATGTTTCCCCACATATTCTTTCCTAGTGTCCCATTTCAAAACTAGATCATCGGGGAGAAACTCCCTATGTTTAGATTTTTTTATCTAAAATGGACTTCATATTATATTGGTACTTTTGAAGTTTTTCATCTACTTCAGCCCTATTTTGTTGGTCTTCAATTATTTGATTTATCCTTCTTGTAATGTCATTTGTCTCTTCACTTTCATCCTTCCAGAGCTTCATCACAAGAAGAGATCTATTTATAGGAAGTACAACTTCAGTACCATAAACCAATTGAAAAGGGGGACATACCTATTGATTTCTTGGTGCCGATTCGGTTTCGCCCACAAGGCCTATTTCAGGTGGATGTGACAAGCCTTCTTATTTTCTGTCAACACTTTTTTTATTATAGTCATCTGCCTCTTGTTAGACGATTCGAGAAACCCATTCCCCTAAGGATAATAGGTTGTAGAATGTACTAACATGATGTTGTATTTTTGGCAGAAATTGACCATTGTCATAGATTTGAAAGATTGGGCATTGTCAGTGACTATTTTCCATGGACAACCAAATATCGATAGGATGTTCTCTTCCAAGAAGTTTATTACTACCGAATCGGTAGCATTCCGAGTCAGAATGGCTTCTACCCACTTCATGAAGTAATCAGTAGAGGTTAAAATCCACCTATGTTGGGCACTTTATTTTAGATGTATTTCTTCGATGAAGTCCAGGTTCCATTGTTGAAAAAGGGATTCATATTTTACTAGGATTAATGGCAAGGTGGGGAGCTTCAATTTTCCAGCGAACAGTTGGCATGAATTATAGGCTCTAACTTTCGTGTTCACATTGGTGAATAACTTTGGCCAGTAATATCCAACTCTTAAAATCTTGTAGGTCGTTGCTCTCCAGGCATGGTGTCCTCCGCATACTCCTTTATGGAATTCTTCGATGATGCCTTTTGTTTCATATTATGTTAAGCAACAAAAAAGAAACCTATAGTATCCTTCCATTACAATTTTCCATCAATAATACAATATTTAACTGCATGTATCTTCAAATTTCTCTCTTTGGACAGAGTCATGTCATTTGGACACTCAAGGGTAAGGAGGTATGAAACAATATCCTAATACCAAGAAGAGGAATAAAAATTCTCTTTAATATGAATCGTAGGTATTTGATCATCAACATCCTCTATATCCGAGAGATATCCATGTGATTCCAGGTGATTTATCCCAAGCGCCCTGAAATTTGATTTGGCTAACAGTTTCACCAGGCCTAGACCTTTGACTAGTTTGGTCGGATTCACTTCTAGATCAAACTCCTAAATTTTAGCCAACCACACACATCTCTTTCCATCATTGTATGTATGAACTAAGATTTCTTTGACAACGCTTGTTGGCATGCAAGTGGTTATTTTGGAATGTAACACATATGTCATGAAATGTTTGAGAGCTTTCACCATTGCGTAAGCTTCTTTTTCAAGTATATCATATCTTAATTCTGCATCCCTAATACTTTTACTGAAAAATTCTATCGGTTGCTCAAAAACTTCTTCGTTCTTTTACAGGGGCACCTCTACGATAGTATGTTGAGAAGTGAAAGACAAGATCAAGAATCCCTTAGTATAGTTTGGACTTTCTAGCATTGGTGCTTCGCTTATAGCTTTCTTGACTCCCTCGAAATTACCTTAGCTTCAAAATTCCATTTCACTTCGTTGTCTTTCTTCAACATATCTGTAATCATTTTAATTATTTCAAAAAAATTTGGAATGAATCTTCTCAAAAAAGTTGATCTTTCCTAAAAAAGATTGAATTTATTTTATGTTCCTAGGAATATTAATCATGTCTATAGCCTCAACTCATTTAGAGTCGACCTTGATTCCTTCTTTTGATACTATATGACCCAAGATCTTACATTCTTTCATAGTGAAATGTAATTTTTTAGGATTAAGAGACAAACCAAACTTTCTGCATTTTTCAAACATCTGCCTAAGGTGTAGCAGATGTTCTACATCAGAGTCAGAAAAAACCATCAAATCATAAAGATAAATAACAACGAATTTTTATTTCTCACCAACGAAAGAAATGTCCATCTCTCTCTATAAAGTATCCCCTTCATTCATCAAACAAATGGCATTTTATCGTACATAAAATTTCCCCACAGAGTGGTAAACACAGTCTTTTCTCTATCGTCTTCATGGACAACAATTTGATTGTATCTGGAAAAACCATCAATCATGGACATTCTACTAGCTCCAACTACCTTTTCTAAAACATGATCAATTTTCGAGAGTGGGTAGTTGTCTTTGAGGGACGATTGATTTAAGTTTCTGAAATCCACACAGAGCCTTATTTCGCCGTTCCTTTTTCTAACAGAAACCAGACTGGCCACCCATTCAGAATATCTGAGTGGAATGATGATTTTTGCATCGAGAATTTTCTTGACTTCCATTTCTATCACTGGAAGGAGAATATGGTTTATCTGTCTAAGGTTTTTTCTGAAATGTTTAATACCATGTTTTAGAGGAATCTTATGTTCGATAACAGAGGTATAATAAGTTTTCACATCATCATAAGATGAAGAAAAAGCATTATTGTACTGCCTAAACAACTCAACATACTTACTTTTCATTTGGGTCGGAAGGTACCTTGACATCTTGACCATTTTTGGATCTTCCTCAATTCCTACATTACAGTATTCAACTTCTTCGGGTTGAGTATGTAAGGTAGACTTTAAAGTTATGTCATCTTGGTAAAATAGTATTTCTAAGGGAATAAGGCCTTTGGGAATCTGATTGTTCTTAAGCATGAGCATGTGGTTGTTTGCAATCTTGTCTTGGAATTTTTCTTTATTCTCTCCTTCTTGCATAACCCAAACATGATCATTTTGGTTTTTCTCATCTATGTGAGTTTCAGAAAACTCATCAACCATTTACATAAATTGTTTGATTTGCTCATCGTCCTTGAATACTTTCCAATGTTGAACTTTATTCAAAATCTAAGTTTTTTGTCTCATCTCGATGTGATACTTCAGTTTCAAGATGATGGGAGGTATGAAGGATGCAACAATCTTGGCCAAGGAATCAGCTTGTTGGTTCTCCATTCTGGGAATAGAGTGTATGTTAAAAGACGAGAAGAAATTATCTATGAGATCCCAGGCACAATTCCTATATGATCTCAACCTTGGGTGTTTGTCTTGATACTGTTGTTTCACTTGTTTTACAATAAGCTCTGCATCACCATAAACTATTAGATGTTAGATTTTTAACTTCCTCGCAACTTCTAATCCTAAAACGAGGGCTTCGTATTCATAGACATTATTCATATAATCAATATCCCATTGTAACCTATAAGAGAAGGGAATAGCATACTCATCACTTGGTTCCATGAATAAAACTCCAGCTCCCGCTCCTTCGTAGGATGAGGCACCATTGAAGAACATTTTTCACATTCCTTCTCTAATATTTACTTTTTTTTGTTTTATTTCTATTTTTTTATTTTATTCTTCTTTACATTCCTTGAAATCATCATCTATAGCTAATATACAATTTCCTAAGTCTTGATCAACAACATAGACTAGGTAATTATTGGGGTTTTGGGGGTCACTTACGGTATACACCAGTCTAGTTTCTCTGTAGAGTCATGTAAATTGCCCACCGAAAATCAGTATAGTAGTGTAAGTCATGTCCAATTAAATTGATCCTCCTAATTTGGTGCACAAAGACCTGGATAGAATCATGTCATACTTTCAAGGACGTCAACAATGACCACATCCATAAGGATACTTTTTACAGGAATCTGAGCAAGATTTACTACAAAATATTTAATCATGTCTAGAAACTTAACTTTTCTAGAATCAAACGAATACAAGTCTTGATAAGGTCTAGTAATTTCGAGGCCTAAATTTTCCATGATAATCTTAGGCATTAAATTATGAGAGGCCCCAGAATCTAACATACAATTGTGTAGTAAATGGTCATGCACAGTTAGTGTAATATAAAATGGAGCAACATAATCCTTATTGTTTTCAATGTGAAACATGATTGTAGTTCTTTCGTCCTGCAGATTAATCACATCTGCATGACATTCAACATCACGAAAATGTATTTCTTTGGCGATTTTCTTTTTATAAATTGGTTTTTTTGCAAGTTCAACCAGAATCATTGGGATTTTGATTTTATTTAGTTCATTTTCTAAGCTGAAACCTCCACTTGTTTTTTCAATTTCTCTGGTAGGAACTTCTTCTTCCGTATTTTCTAGTTTCTTAGTTTATATTGTTCTTGTTTCAATTGGATTTGTACAGGAATCTTTTGTTTCAGTTGGTGGTTTAGTAACTACCACCTCATTCATTTTACCTCGCAACAAAATCATTTTTGGTGGGACATTCATAGAATTTTTTTCTCTGGTCCTTAGATCATACTTTTGTTGGAGATAGCCATTATTGAGTCAGTGAGACCTTGATACGTAGAATCTCCCAGGTTGTTGATGCTTTCCTTATTCTTAAACATGAATTCCAGGTCTAATTATTTCCCATAATCTTTCCTGGTTAAATGTGGCTCAAGATCGTCATCGCTAAGGTTATCCGGATCTTCTTCAAATTCCTCATAATTTTGCATTTCATCCCTCTGCATAAAATTTTCAACTTTAAAAGAGGCTTGGATCTTTTGATCTTCATTTTTTACTTGTCTTTGTTGTATCCGAGGGTCTGGGTTTCTCCTGAACTGATTCTTGATGTATGGATCAGGTTTGGCCTGATCTAATTCCATTCTAGATATTTTGTTTGATAAGTCTTTAATAATCTTAGGCATCTCATCCATTTTCTCTTCTGTGGATTTCCCAGATCCAGAGGGTCCTACCTGTTCTTTGAAACACTTAGGTTATTTGGTTCATTTCTCAACCTTAGTTTTTAATTTCCAAGATGCCATCATATTGGATTCAATTTATATGGCATCGTCCTACATTCCTGACAAAGTGGTTGATCTTCTTTCTCTTAAGAGTAGAGAAAAGTCAAGTTCAAAAGCCCCTACAAAAATCACTTTTGCAGCAGGTTGAGAAGGTTTGACTTCAGTTGAGATTTTTTTATATAGTTTGTTGAACGTATGAGTAAATTCAAGGACTGATTTAGAATTCATTTTTCTTAAAGACCGGAATTCGGTTAAATAATAGAGATGGTCCTTTTTCTCGCCCCACTATCTTAGGAAGGCATTTTCTAGTTCATCATATGATTGTATGGAACCTACAGGGAGTCCTCTGAAGAAGGTTCTCACTTGTCCTTCAAAGGTTTGCACTAACATCCTTGAGTAAACATCCCCGTGTTCGATGCCAAGGATATCAACAAACTGATAAAAAAAGGCTATGTGTTCAGTTACAGTTAGATCTCCTTCTCTCATGAATTTTGGTAGGTTTTTCATATAATTTTCTAGCAAATCATGAAGGACGGCAGGGAGGAACAAGGGAGTGTATCTGGCTTCTACCTTGGAAAATATTATAGGAGGCGGAGCTTGTACTTGACATTTTCCACCTACTCCTCCGCCTTTGACGCCACCGACACCAACCATTGGAAGTCTGAGAGACGAACTTTGGGAGATAAAAAGGGGATTTTCAAAAACTTTGAGGGACTGAAGTAGTGAACTTTCGACTACTTCGGGATGTGGGGAAGGAAGTTCCATAAAAATATCGTTAGGATATGAAAAATCTATATGAGAAGGAAAAGGAAAACTTGGGTTGGTTTCCTCAGATTTACAAGATGTATATATAGGAGAGATGACTGGGGATGAAATAGGGTATAAAGAGTAATCTTCATAGTTTTGTGAAACTGGAACCTTCACTTCACGAAAGGAGAGAACCAACAGAGTGTCAATGACGATAGGTATTGAATGGGATATTTTTTTCTTATTGGTAAAATTATCTATCAAGTCAACCTCAACCTTTATCTTGGGAGAACTCACCTTTGGAGTTTCGAGTTTAGCCTCAGGTTCACTAGTTGATGCCTCTACAGAATGATTTATTTTTTAAATTTCTTTATGGGTTAGTTCTTAAATTAGAACCTCAGAATTAACTTGTGTCACTTTGGGTTGATATACTTTACCTGCAGATGCAGTGGATGATTTAAGATATCCTTTTGGTTTCAACAACTTTTCGGGATCTGACATTGGTGTGGTCTACTTATCGTCTAGATTTTTCCTGGTATTCTTTTGAACGAATTCCAGCCTTATCTACGGTGGAGTCGCCAAGTGAAAAACAAAATAATCCTTATTTATGTATTCAATCTTTGTTCACCATCAAAGATAAAAAAAATTACCTTATTTTTCTCCCAGGGAAAATGATTTTGTTTCTTCATCCCCGACAATGGCGCCAAAAAGATGTTGTTCCTCAGATTAAACTTAAGTATCAAAGAGTAATGTCAGGAATCATGAGTGTTTAAAAATAATTTTTTTAAAGAGTGTTTTTTATACCTTTAGTTATATAATAAAAGATCCTTAAATGAAATTAATAATAGGAAAATACAGAGGTCGTATTTCATCGTCTGAGTCACAATTATAATATCAGATCGTGTGGAGGAAGGCTACACAAAATTTTAAACAAAGTTAGGCATCAATTGCAGAAGAGTCTCACCTTGTTTGTAGTGTAGGAGAAGTGGAGAGAGCACCCTTGAATAGGATATGAAATGAGGAAATTCATGTAGATTGCAAGTCTTGTATTACTTACAGGAAATACAAAGGAAAAATTGCTTGCTTAATGAATCACTAATAAAATATAATCGCAGTAGTTTTAATACTAAATTGTGATCAATCAATTTTGAAGGAATATGTAAATAAATTCAGAGAAATGAGGATATAGAGGAAACACATAACTCAAACTGGATGAAAATTAGAATCTATGTATGCACTTGTATTAATACTCAAAAAGGAGAGTTTTCTCTATTACATCCGGTAAGAAGAAGCCTAGAATAGATCTTAAATCTATGTATTTATACAAAAACTGTCACAACTCAAAATGGTTGGACTTCTTACAATAAAAATAACATATATTTGAAAAATACAACAGTATGTAAAATATGATGAGCTCCGTTGGCGTTCTCCTATGTCCCTTCATCTGCTTGGAAAAATGCCTCTTTTCCTTAGTCCTTTAGGATGAATACATATGTTAAATAGGCCACCTTAATCATTCAATGTACTTTCTTGGCCGTTTTTGTTTTGTTTTCTTCGGTCCCTCCATACACACTCAACAATGCAATAAATCACAGTTGGGATCAGGTAGCAAGGATAATCAGATGAATGGCACTACGTGGCTCATCAGGGAATGTATAACAGGTACAGGAATAATTGATGGTTTGTGAAAATAATGATAATGAAGAATTTCATGATGATCAATTAAGGATAAGTGGATAAGAAAAGATTAGAATGCGAGTGAATGAGGCAAGGTAGGGAGGGAAAAAGGAAAGGGTATTGTGCATGTTTTCTTTCTTTCTCTCGACTGTGATTGTTTTTCCATGTTCAATACATTGGTTGCATCTATCTGATAATTCTATCATGAGCCTTGAGGGTTCAATTGTTTCATTTACTTTGAAAATGAATAATTTCCTTTCTACCTGAGGAATATTTTCTTGGATCCTTTTCACTTCTTGAGATGTGGCTTGGAATTTTGATCTTGGACTTACTAGCCATTTATTGATCTTAGGAAGATCAATTTATCTTATTTCCTGAATGGCTATTAGAGTTTCTTCCTTTCTCTTTCTGGAATTTTGTTGGTTCATTTCAATATCAATTTTCCCCAAGGATTCTGAGATATTGCTTTCTTTGAAATCAATTAGCCTCTTATCTAATGATGACAACGCTTCCAGGAAAGCGTCCTTTACCTCTCTAGCTAATATTTTTCTTTCTTCCAAATTTGTTTCCCAGACCTTGAGGGCCATGTCACCTCATAATTCTTCAGAAGGAGAGAGTAGAGGAAAGTTAGAGACATTGCCCTTGTGCATGAATATGATAGATTATTCAAACCTAGCTCGGGCTGAGCGATCTTCTCCTTCCTTGACATAAATGTCCTTTAGAGAAAGGTCTACTACCTGGTAGCACTTTTGGATGGCATCAACCTTCATAAAAAGGTCCTAATGGGAAATTTCCAACTTCTCATTTATTTCCATTGCTTGAGTTTGAAAGGTTGAGATATCTATCAAGGTACCTTCAGTTAGGTACAACCTGGCTTGCAATGTTTTTATTAATCCATCACGTTGAGTGACCAGTCCTCGGTTGGTTTGTGAACTTTGATGGAGATCCTCAAGGTTGGCCTGAAGCTGTTGGATTTGTTGTTGATCATGAACTCTAACTTTCTCAAAGTCTTGACTCATATTTCTCATAGTCTGTTCCATGGCCTGTATTTGAATTTACAAATTCTCTACCAATAGGCACTTCTATTGCAGGTGTTCGGCCAAATTTTCCACAAACCATTGATTGGTTGTGGAGAAAGAACCTAATGAACCTGCAACTTCTTTTGTGAATTCTGGATCATATTGATTATTCCCATCATACACCATTATCTTCCTTTTAGTTATCACTCCATCTTTCTGGTGTGATTCCATTTTCATGATGGCCTTTTGTTTTCTATTAAAGAATATATCTGAAAGAGGAATATCTTTGGGTGAGATGGGGGTAACATCATCTATAAAAATAATTTCAGAATTTGGATTTCCAAGGATGTATTGCAGAGGTGTCAATGATGTAATGGGAGTACCAATTTCCATAGAGTGCTACTACTCGGTTGTATTTGAGGTGCCAGCAGGGGTAGTTGGTGACGAGGGAGGCACATTTTTTCCCTCCTTCAAGAAAGGTTCGAGTTGAGATTTTTCCTGGGGGCCCAGCTAGCTTGACAATGATGCTTCTAGTTTCTATGTCAATACCTCGAATCTCTTCGGGGTTTCCTCAACTTTATGTTTACCAGAGTGACTCGCTTCAGAACCTGTTGGCCTGGCTTCCTAAGAAGGGGGAGTGGTTATTTTCTCTAATTGTAGTATCTTTGGTAGGCTATTCCTCTTGTGCTTTTGGAAGTGAATAAAACCATCTTGTTGATCTAGGGGCAGGGTTTGGAATCTGTCATGTACCTCCTCATAAGATATAACTCCCCTAAATATTTCGTGATACAGGGAGTTTTCATGCATGTACCGTTTCATGTTGAACTAGGCTAGGTGGTTTTCCAAAATCTTATGTGGATCATGTATTTTGAACTTGATTTCAACCAATTTGACATATTCCATAGCCGTAGCTTCCACCCTGGAGTGACCGAAACCCAGTAATGAAAACATGCCAACCTAAATAGGGAAAGTTGGCCATAGATTTTTCTGGGTTGCCTTCATCTCTTTGTTGATGCCTCCTATTACTGTCTAGTAGGCCACTTCTCTGCATACCAGTCGATTAGGAAAAAATTGTGGGAGAGCATGGGGAGGAACCAAGCACCCAAAAACCAGGATGTAGGAGAAGTTCTCCTCAATAAATCAATCTTCTAGCTTACCCAGATTTCCCATAATCCTGTCTAAAATTCAAGGAGGTGAGTGACCATACAGGGCTATATGAACAAGAACCACAAAATTGTGACAGATTTCATAAAGGAAATGTTGGGCCTTTTCTTCCCATAACTTGGAATGGTATAAATGAATGGGCTTGTCACTGCCTGGGATCCAGTTCCAATTCATCAAAGGAAAAGGTGTCATGAAACAAATGGTGTCCATGATATATGTCGACATGTAAAAGGGTGTAGGTTGTCCTGTTAGGGTCCTAACCTGCACATAGGTAGAACAATATATTCATATGTAATAAAGGTCAATATTAATAAGGCCTTTCAATAAAATAGAATAAGGCGGATGTAAGAAGACCTAATAGAAGCTTCCGCTTCTAGAAGGATCTTCCTCTAGATGCTTCTTTTTAGTATAAATAGGAGTCGAGGGTATGAGAACCCTAGCTTGGATATTATTGTAATAGAGATATTCTCAACTGGAGGATTCCCCCTCGAAGAGGCCCATGAACATTTCTTTCAGATTCAAAGTGTTATTTCTGTTATTATTCTCTTATCATTTCAGAGTTATTGTGGTGAATGTTCTGGTTATATTGTTGTTATTCTGCCATTTCTAGCATTTTATTTCTGTTCCACATACATTTTATATCTGGTATATTACATGTCCCTTTGACTTTGTTGTTTTATATTCGAAAATCCCTTTGGCTAATTTTTCGGACATCATTTTGTCTCAATTGAAAGTGTAACCCTCTGCTACCTCGTGCATGAAGGATACCCATTCCAACGATAAGTGCATCGGGATCTTCTTCCAAACAAATCATCATAGAATCATGGATACATACACCATATGAGTGTCCAAAGACGTTGTGGCATATATACCATGAGCATCCGTTCTGAATCTCTCTGGGTGCCCCCACCAAGACTTGATTATATCAGGATAGTTCATGTCGTACTGGACGCACTCCTTTTGCTCGAACTCCAAAATGAATGCAACATTGAATGTATATCTAGGATTAGGTGAGAGTTTATACATTACTTGCATATGATATAGTCAGAAAGAGCCGACAATGACCTTCTGATGGTTGACGACACTCCTGGTCTGGATGTCAATGTGCTCCAAGGCCCATCTTATCATGTCGTTATAAGGCATGAGCCTCGTCCATACCACTATTGTTTGCAGCTCCGACTATGCTATATGTCTGAGTTTAGTTGTATAAGTGTCTCTCTCTTATTCGACAGAGCCCTTGGGATAGTTGATGATTTCACACTCTAGAATCTCAAACACCTGCACCCATGATTTAACAGTGTTTGTGGCTCACAGCATGGTATCTAACAAAACATCTACATTTGGGTTTGAATCCTCGCCCGTCGCATCAGGATTTTTCATCATTTTTCATGGCACCATAAATTCTAAGGAGACAGAGTGAAATCACCTATTGCATAGAAAATATGTGAGTCTTTCAAATAGACAAATCTTCCTAATTACATAAGGTGAAAATGAATTTGAAATCAGAGTGCTTTTATTCAAAATAGACTTGTCGCTTTTATTATTTCTTTACTAATAGAAATTTTATTAACGTCTGATGGGGAATTCTACATGGAAATCCACAATCCACATTTGAATCATTATCCTTAAATATTCATAAATTCCATCAACACTTCGACGATTCGGGTTCGGGAGTTTTTGATGTGACAGAGTGGGAACCTCTCGAATCCTGAATCCACAAAAAGATTAATCTTTGAAAAATCACTTGAAACACTTTAATTAATCATGTTTAAGATGGTGTGCTAACTTCAAGTGTTTAAGTAGTTCATACTTCGGGGAATTTCAATGTATCTCGAGAGGGACTTCCCGAAACCCAAAATGTGAAGCAATTAATTATCTAGTAATTTCTTTTAAGTCCTATTTAACTTGAAGTATTTCGGGAGTTCAGGCTTTGGAAATTTTATAACATCATTCAAGGGAAACATCTGAAACCCTAACTACGAAGTCATTAATTATATTTTGATCATGATTAACTTAGTTATTTAACGTTTAACACTTTGACATTTTGACATTTCGGTGATTCATGAATTCATTCTTTGTTAAAATCCCGAAGGACCATCTCCCATAGTGATGTGTCATAGACTAGGTCATTTTGACGTGTCGAGTAAGGGCAGGTGTCACTTGTCAACTCAAGAAAGACTCGAAAATTACACGTGTCCTATGACTTGTTCCTTTAAAAAGGTTTAGGAAAATATGTCAGAAGACACCTTCAGGGTTCACAACTTCGAGGTTTTTATTGAAATGACTTATTGCAACATCTGAATCGCGAAGCTCCAAAATGACCGTTAGAGATTTACCTCTTTTAAAATTCAGGCGGCTCCAAAAATCCAGAGGTATTAGGATCGTTCGATCGAAAGGAAAAAGTCATCAACGACGAATATTGTGCATTCCTTATTATTTTCCAACCAACAAAGGAAATTGATTTAAAATTAAAATGTCATTTACCAATTTTCCATTTTCTTTGGGTAGATTTATATTTTCATGAGGTGAAAATTATAGGGCTCAAAATTTCATAATTGTATGTGTTCCAACACAGTCTTCAACGTGTCTCTCCTTCGGCCATATTTCCCACCATTATTGGAAACGTCAAAAATAGGAGAGCAGTTGACACAAATAGAGCTCAACCAGGACTGCATGGAACATGCATCCAGTGATCATATTGTGGACACAGAGATCAAGGGAACTCAACAACAAAGGATCCATTTTTATCGAGTCATCAAAGCAAGGGAGCTCCTGCACCAAGGAAAGTGGCTCACCCAGGGTCAAATTTAGAAGAAATTTCCTCATCTGATGGGGGAACTCAACCCAATGGAGACCATTTCTTCCTAAGGAGGGAGGATTGATCCAGGTGGATATCGGTGGCCACCCACCTATTCCACTGGCTCAAAAAATAGTTTTCCACCTTGGTAGTTTTCTGGAAGTTTTTTTGGGATCCAAACCTCTGGGGTCGTTTTGAGGCCCTAAATGACATTTTTTAGGGATTTGGGGCCGAGGTGACTGCCAAAGGCATTAACCTAGGTCATTCAAAAAAAAATCTTATCGGTTAGAACTTTCCAATGGCCTATTGTATGCCTAAAACGAAGATCTTATGCAAAATTTACGACCCCTGGAAGTTGATGTACCAACTTACCCAAACATGGCCCACATGAATTTTGGCGCTTCATCTCCTAGGGTTAGGTTTTTGGATGTATAGAGATTTTGACATTCCTATTTATTGTAAAAGGCCTTCATATCCTCATTGTAAATATGTTCTTGCGAATGAGCGTAGTTGTCACTTCTCTTCTCATAGATAAGCCGCCACCATTCTAGCAAGCTTGTTTTCTGCTGCATTTTACAGTTTCATCTTATTTCCTTATTGAATAGAAAATCGATTTTACTGTATCTCTGTTATTTTGTGTTAATCATATTTTAATAATCTATATTCGTTTCATTCTTCTCATAAAATCTGGATCAGTGGTATCAGAGCGGTCTGCTCCTTATCATCTTAATGCATATCTCCAATGAGGTCAGGGTACAAAGAATTGGGTCTCAAGATTGTTTCTCTTGAGGACAAAATCTCTCGCATGCCCAAGCGACCTCTCATGGCAGAAGAAAATAAATATGACAGGACATGAGATCCTTTCAAAATGTTTCTTGAGGAATCCCTCACGTAGCAGAGGAATGAGATGATGGATAGTTTCATGCAAATCCTTTGGCGGCTACCAACAGGGGACGCATAATCCTCAAGAAGAGGTGTCTCCCCCTTCAAGGTACAAATCAACATCGATATTCCTATATTTGAAGGTCATATAGACGCAGATGTTGTAGACAAGTGGTTGAATCTACTAAAAGGGTATTTTTTTTCCCATAACTTTTTGAATAAAGAAAAGATTACTTTTGCGCTCCTCAAAGACATTCCCCATGTCAAATATTGGTGGAAAAATTTATGTGAGAAAAAGGAAATAGAGGAACCATCATTATTTAGAGTCACGACCACCTGAGAATCCTTCAGGGATGTTATTAAGGAACAATACTACCCAGTCAGAAGTTATGCCGACTTGTATACCAAATGGACCACAATGCGGCAAGAAAGAGACCAAGCAGTGCCAGAGTTCACAAATATCTTCCATACCTTGCACGCTGATATAGGTATCAAATATTTAGAGTGACATCCGGTGATCAAGTATCAAAATTCTCTTCATAGATACATCCATATTGAAATCGAATTTCTAGACATCTCATCCTTGGGCTCGGCCTACTGATATGTCATCAAAATTGAGCAGAAGCTCAAACAAAATATGCGACAATTTGGGCATGGCAACCCCTCACAGCAAAATCGAAGAAAGGGTGGCCCCAACCCACAAAAAAAAGGACAGAGAAAATATGGATAGTATCAGGACAACCAACCCAAGCCGCAAGCAAATAAGGACACCGGAAAGACAAATAAATATACTGGGAAGTGGTGCGACTTCCATAAGGTCCCTTGGAATAACATTGTTGACTATCGCTCAAACAAGTCACTTGTGGCCGAAGTGAAAGCCTATGAATCATATGCGGGTTCTAACTCTGATTAAGAACCAGAAAGGGGAAGACGGATCACTAACGTGAAACCCAGTTCCACCGTTGCTACCACCAAGCTCCAACCTACTGAACCAGAAGAGACAGAGGAAAGAGAGTGCCTCTTCCATTTACAAATGTGGGTAAAAGGAACCCTGCTACACTTCATTGTTGATAGTGGTATCCAGAAGAACCTCATATCAGTAGAGGCTATCTAGCAGTTGGCCCTGTCGACAACGCCACACCCACAACCCTACACCATTGGATGGCTCTACCAAGAAAGAGATCTCTACATCAACCAACAGTGTCGACTGTCATATGACATCAAGCCCTTTAAAGACAAGGTATTGTGTGATTTTTATCCACTCGAAGTTTGTAATGCTATTTTGGGCCAACCTTATTTATGGAAATGTTATGTTGTATATGAGTCTAAGCCTCATAGTGTTATTATTACTTTGAACAGGAAATTGTATAGGATACCCGAGGCAATCCCTCCTAATGATATTTCCTTGATATATGCCAAGCAATGAAGTAATGTCATCTCCCAGATAGGGAAATTTTTCTTATTCATGATTCCCTCTCAGAGTGAGTGAAAGATCGCAGCCACATCCAGGGCCTTTGTGACCAATCTCTCCACACAACAGAAGAAAGTGGATAAGTTCGTCAAGGAATACTCAGATCTCTTCTCCTCTCCTACCAAGGTACCTCTGCACTGCCAGGTCAATCATCCTATCAATTTGACCCCGGACGCACCACTACCCAATGGGCTAGTCTACCACCGCTCTCTATTATAAAACAAGGATATCAATAGGAATATCCAAGAACTTCTCCACAAGGGGCACATCTATCCCATATCATTTCCTTGTGGGAGCTCAATCATGTTGGTATAGAAGAAACGTGGGACTTGGCAACTCTGGATATATTATCGGGCCCTGAATAAAATCATAGTCTAAAACCAATACCTGATTCCCTGAATCGACGACCTCCTTGATCAGCTCACGACGACCAAATAAATCAGTAAGATTTATCTAAAGTTTGGCTACCACCAGGTCCTAATAGAACAAACAAATGTATGGAAGACTGCCTTCAAGTCAAAAGAAGGTCTTTTTGAATGGTTGGTCATGCCCTTTGGTTTGAAAAATGCTCCAACAAATTTTAGGAGGATGATGGAAAATATACTACAACCTTACACCAATACTTTTGTAGTGGTGTATCTAGATGCCATCCTCATCTACAACAAGAATTGGTTCAAACAATTGCATCATATTCAGCAGGTTCTGCGCACCCCACGACAACACAAACTATATGCAAACTTGGAAAAATGATCCTTCAGCATGGACAAGGTCCATTACTTAGGCTACATCGTTGATCAACATGGTGTGCACGTGGATCCATCCAAGATCCAGGTAATTCATGACTGGCCAGCCCTAACCACACTCACTGAACTTTAGAGCTTCTTGGGCCTCACCAATTTCTATCATAGGTTCATGTTGGGATTCTCTCATATCGCATGGGCCCTTAGCCAAGTAACCGAGGGTGGAGGTAAGGTAAAATTTGTGTGGGGGCTGTCCCAACAATAACCCTTCGATGACTTGAAGAAGAATTTGTGCTCATCCCTAGTAATTTCATTATCGGACCTGCAACATCCCTTTGAGATTGATATAGATGCTTCAGACTATGTTGTGGGCATCGTTCTCATTCAACATGGCCACCCCATGGAATATCATAGTGAGACACTATCATATGTTGTTCATAAGTACCCTACTTATGAAGAAGAAATGTACTCCATTGTGAAAGCTTGCCACTAGTGGAGAAATTACATTCTTTGGAAGGAGACAGACATACGCACTGATCAGAAGCCACTACAGTTCATGCAAACCCAAGGAAAATTGCAGAATGACTGCCATCATAAGTGGTCAACATTATTACAGCAGTTCCACCTCAACATCAAATATAAAATAGGAAGTACCAATCGAGTTGTTGATTGCCTCAACCGACCTCCAGTCACGGCACTAACCACGATGTTAGACACTTGTGGTCATGAGACATTTGAATGGACCCACCTCTACAAGACAGACCCTGACTTCTCCACCACCTACCAAATGTTGGGTGCCAACTCAGTGGTCGATAATTTCCATCTTTAGGATGGGTTCTTGTGTCGTCTAGGACATCTTTGCATTCCACCAAGAAAGCAAGTGAATCTTGTTTGGGAAGATCACTACAATTGGGTTGCAGGACACTTTGGTATTGAAAATACAGCCGCAGTGCTACAAAAGCATTTCTATTGGCAAAACCTTTGATAGGATGTCGACAAGTATATTAGGTCATGCACTTCCTGCACTATTTCCAAAATGACCACTAAGAAACAGGGCTTGTACACCCCTTTTCCTACTCCTAACAGGTCTTGGGAATCCATCTCAATGGACTACATGTCAAGCCTCCCATCCACCAAGAGGGGAAATGATTTTGTTTTTTTGGTTGTTGATCACTTTTCCGAGATGACGATTCTATCCCACTGCAAAAATAACATCATAACAGAAGCCACTGCCAAGATCTTCTTTCAATGAGTATGGGTACATTTTGGGATCCCAAAATCCATTATCTCAGACTATGACAGTCAGTTTCTCAGCTCAATTTGTTCTAGCCTCTGGTCACTACTAGATACCAAGCTCACCAAATCCACTGCCTTCCACCCCCAAAAGATGGCCAAACTGAGGTCGACAATCAGATGGTCATACATATCCTGCACATGTACAATTCAAAACACCCCCGCACATGGGATGATTGTCTTCCCCATGTCCAACGTAGATACAATCCATCCCTGCATAACTCAACTAGACACAACCCCTTTCAGGTAGGGTTGGGATTCCAACCATTGGGCCCCATGGATTTTTCACTACCGCTGGAAACCACCTCGACCGACATGTCCCCTTCTCCACTAGAAGCTGACAAAGCCACCCGGTTCATTGAGTGGATCCAACACATATTCTAATAGGTTCAATATATTATAAAAAATTCTAATGCCAAGTACAAACAATGTCATGATCAACATCGCGTGCCACATAAGTTTCAAGTGGGCGACAAAGTTTGGTTGCATTTGCAGAAAGAATGCCTTACAGGGCCCCATCGAAATAGTCACCCACTCCATTATGGGTTGTACACCATCACCAAGGTTGTGGGTGACAATACGTTTGAGCTCAACATTCCCCCCTTCCTTGGTGTGCATCCATCCTTCAACATGGATCTCCTTCGGCGATATTTCCCACAATTATTGGACACCTCAGAGATAGCAGAGACATTGACACCAACATAGCTCAACCCTGACTACATACAACAAGCATCTAGTGATTCAATTGTGGACACATAGATCAAGGGAACTCGACAACAAAGGATCCAACTTTATCAAGTCATCAAAGCAGGGCATCTCCTACACCAAGGCAAGTGGTTCACCCAGGGCCAAATTCATCAGAAATTTCCTCATCTGATGGGGGAACTCAATGCAATGGAGACCATTTATTCCTAAGGAGGGAGGATTGATCCAGGTGGATATCAGTGGCCACCCACCTATTCCACTGTCTCAAAAAACACTTTTCCACCTTGGCATTTGTTCAGTAGTTTTTCGGGTTCCAAACTTCTGGGGTCGTTTTGAGGCCCTAAATGATGTTTTTTGGGGATTTGGGGCCCGGGTGACTTCCAATGGAATAAACCTGGGTCAGTCAAAAAATTATCTTCTCAATTAGACCTTTGCAATGGGCTATAGTACGACTAAAACGAAGAGTGTATGCAAAAGTTATGACCCTGGGAAGTTGATGTACTAACTTACCCAAACGGGGCCCACATGACTTTTGGCACTTCATCTCCTAGGGTTAGGTATTTGGATGTCTAGGGTTTTTGACATTCTTGTTTATTGTAAAAGGCCTTTTGGCACAGGGGCAGACCCAGGGTTCAACGCTTCAACAACGCACCAATAAAACCCTAAATATCGACCCTTTCGACAACACTTGCGAAGCAGATGAAGTCTCACCTGAGGTAAAGGTAGGGGGTTTGTAGGACTCAAGTTTCTACAACCAATATGGTACACATATATGTGATTACAACACTTAACAGAGCACTTAGACAACAATATGAAGTAGATTATGATTCTAATTTACATCACAGATTAACCGTTATTACGGATCAACATAGTAACAATCAAGATCTAACACATCCAGACACTTAGCACATGGAATTAGCTTAGATATAGAATTCAATCACATCATTAAGCACTAAGATACAACATGAGATTCATTCATTATACATAAAAACAACAAGCGTAAGAAAATAACCCCATAAACAACATCGCACAAAGCACATCAAGACACAGGATATATGTGGTTCACCCCAGTGTGGGGCTACATCCACCAACTTCTTCTTCTTCTTTATTAGTCTTTAAAGATTCTTACATTCATCTTCTCCTATGCACAAAGCCAAATATCCAAACTCCATAGAGGACAGGAGATCTGTGAGTTGCACACCAGATCCTCCTTCCCAAAACAAGGTCAAGGCATAGAGCCAACTCCTCAGTAGCACAGAGCACTTACATACAACGTCTATGCATAAAGAAAATTACAAAAAACTTTCACTTAGCTATGCAAGACCTAAAAAATTCTTGCACTAAGATTCTACTAGTAACTCTCCTTACATCGCTCAGATACTACTTATTTATACAATTACAACAAGGCCTGATCATGGGTAAACCCATGGGCCAATATCCAAAAAACCTAATACAAAATCCATAATGAACCCGTTGTTGGGTCCACAAAACAAGTGAGATCCAGTGATCTCCTCTTTGTATAGGTGCTCCATATTCGTCCAGCCTGTTGAAGTCCCAAACATGGTCAAGCATGACCAATATTTCCTCAATACTTGGTCGAGGTCCAACATGCCCCCAACACTCACCTATGACTTTTCTCGAGTCACTCAGATCTGGGAAACACTGCCTCGAAGGCCTCGAGCTTAGCTCAAGCTACCTCAACTTGTTTCTTTTCCAGAGCCTCCTACTCAGTGAACTCTTGAATTAATTTTTCTGTAATAGGCCCTTCCAGGCATTGTTCCACTATCATAACCACTTGTTCCAACTGCAAGCCTTGTCCTTCAATTTTTTCAAGAAGCATGTAGGCTTCATCCTGCATTGGCTGGAGTCTCTGTGTAACCTCCATGAATCTGCTCTAGATGGAAGTAACCTTCTACTGGACTGTACATTATTCTTGTGATCTTTTCATCCTCTCGACTACAGTGAGTAGCTTCATCTGTTCCTGGATGGTGGATTCCTTCTGTTGCGCCTCCTAGATTTTTGCTTCTATTTTCCCTAGCTCTGGATCTTCTAAAAGGAACTCATAGTTCTACGCACTACGATTTCTTAATTTCTTACACTCTGAGGTCAGTTCCCTGATTATTTATACTGCATTCTTTTCATCTTCTTCCCTCTGGTCATGCACTTCTTGCAGAGTGCTAGGTACTTCTTGGAGCTCTAAATCCATTGTTCATGCTTGAAGCCGTTGAATGGCTTCAACGAGCTTCCCCACTTGCATATCTGTTGAATCTGGTTCCTCCTGTGCCAAGCCTGGCATAGAGCGAAGTTCTTTAGTCACTACCTCTTTGAGCGCACATTATGATCTACAAGCAGCTAGTGTTTTCTTTCTGCATCCTCTCTTTGTCCTCTTTGAACATCGCCCTTATTTCATCTTTCTCCTACTGCACAACTCGAAGTTTCTCTAAGACCTCCTCCTTTTCTTGCTTCATGGCTTCTATAGCCTTCTCCTTTTCTTCTTGGAATTGATGAAGTTGAGCCTCTGTTGCATCTTCTAATATTCGTAATTGGGTGGCCTCATCCCCCAATTCTACAATTTTTGTTGAATAAGGTGCAGTAGGTACTGTGTGGCTCGAATGGATAACTTGTTGTATGTCCTTGAGATCCTTCTGTATTCTTTCATACAGTGTCTCTTGCTTCGCTTCATGTCTCTGTAAGATATCCTCTGAAGCATCCTCCATGGTTTTGATGATGAGATCGACATCGTCCACTCTGAGCACATTCTTCAAGTGAGTCTTATTGGCTCAGGTCTTCTTTCGTGCTTAGGGTTTCTGTAGAGAGACCTTCATTTTCTTTGATGTTTCGGCCTCTTTGGGGGGATCCTTTGGCGATGTAACTTTTCCTTTGTCTTGTTTTTCTCCTTATTCCCCTCCTTATTCTTGGTTCACTTTGTCTCCTCCTCCTCCTGCAGGTGATTCAGGCCTACTTTCCTTTGAGGTTCTCTCCTCCTCATCAATTTCTATGTTCTACACTTCCTCCTTTTTCTTCTTTTTCTATGCCCTAGTATATCCATCATGTTTGACCCGGGTGACCAAGGGACTTCCGATGATGTCAAGTTCAAAGAGTTTTGTATCTTCCACCGGTACAAGGAACTTTGTCGGCCATTATTTGGTGATCTCCTCCATGTCCTCATCGTTCAACTTATAATAGGATTGTAGCTCCTCCTTGCTTTCGTAATGATGCAATGTATTCAGGGTCATTAACTTCATGAGAAGTCTATAATGATGCAATGTATTCATGGTCATTAACTTCATGAGCAGTATGTAATGATGAAATGTATTCGGGCTCATTCTTGGAAATTCTTGAATAGCATGCTTTAGTTGGTGGTAGTAGGCATGGAAGGAAACATTTGACTACCACTGCTTAGACATGTCATTTGTGTACCACAAGGTGGAGAACCTCGTGGCCAACGGCTCTGATGGCTCAACCTCTGGGAATGTCACTCCTTCCAGCATTTTCCAATTGACGAAGGTGATCAGTACTAGTAACCAACTGAAATGGAACTCATAGCCCTGATCCTACACTTCACAATAGTCCTTCTCGAGCTCGTTGACGAGGTAGCTCACCCAGTTCATTTGCATTCCTTATAGACACTTCCCTACGAGGTCTACTATGAATCCAATGACCTGTGTTGGATAGTTATTTCTGATGATCTTCTAGCTATAAGATGACAAGTTAGGCGCACTGTGCTAGCCATTCTAGAGCGTCATTATAATAGTCATGGCACCTCCAACGGTTATATTTATTTGTCATGGTGAAGTCCCATTCTGTGTAGTTCTCTTAGTCCGGCGAGGTTCAAGTTTTGTAGATCTATCTCCTGCGAAGCCTTTTCTGGAACTTGTTGTAGTTTTTCCAACCTGTCTTTCTTCTTATTGAGCTTCATTTCCTTCTTTCCTATGATCCGAGTCTCTGGATTCCTCTTTCCATTCTTATTCTTATCTATTCTTAGCATAGTGACTTCATGTTGTTGATGTTCTTTCAAAGGGTTCAGAGATAATACCTCTTTTCTTACTAGGTCCTGGGTGAACACACTTTCTTCTTGCATGGATAGGTCCTTTAAACCTTCATGTTCTCTTTCAACTTTGAAAACTGCTTCTCTTTTATTTTGTTTCTTAGACTCAACTTCTCGTTCTTCTAACAATCGATCTATTATTCTAGCTATGAGATCCCTTAGTTCTTTATTTTTCTTTTCTGTGGCTTCCTCTTCTGCTTTCCTTCTGATCTGATCCTTCTCAATCCAAGTCTTTCCCAATAAAAGTGGAAAAGGGGTGTTGTTCTTAATAAATTTAATGACTTCAAATTCTTCTTCAGTCGATGTCTCATGAACAATCATAAGTATATTAGTAACTCTTCCACATAGGGTTATCAATTTTCCTTTAAACAAGTCTATCCTTCCCAATGAAGGTATCATAGAAGAATTTCCCAAAATTTCCCAAGTGATTTCTGGCATAATATTCACATGTGTTTCTTCATCCAATACATAGTCTATGTCGAAGTCTTCTATTCTTGTAACTATGCATTGTTTTTCTTTCAAGATCTCTAGTAAACTGATGTCTTTGTGATTATGTATTTATTCTTTTAACTGTATTAACATAGTCTCTGACTCTTTTTCTATATGATTCTTTAACATATCCTTAGTCTCTTGACCTTCTTTATAGTTTTCTTGTCTCTTGTTCATCTTTTCAACTTTAGCAATCATCCTTGGGCAATCCTCAATCTCATGACCAATGGATTTACAACAAAGACAAATAGGACCTGCACCAGGGAATTCTTTAGTAAGATGTCTCGATCTTCTGCAATTGTAACACAGTGTCAATCCTCTCTTTCTTTTAAGCGAGCCCCGGTATTTCTTGTACTACACACTAGGATCACATTGGTGGACCTGCAATCTACAAAAATGATTTCTAGGTTCTTGCATCTACTTATTAGTCCAAAATTTATTTCTATGCATAGGAATAACATATTTTTCTCTATTTCTATCAAATTTATTCAGATCAACTCCTTTGTCTAAATCTTCCCTAGTTTTTAGACTAGGACAAAATCTATCAAACAGAGCTAGATTCATACTTTCAAAGAAAAAAATTCTACTTATCTTACCTTTACCAGAGCACAAAGATTTAATATCTTAACTCTTTTATTCAGATCGAGTTTCTTTCTTAGCACAGAGATTCGCAAGTTGATTAGAATATTTCACACTATAGCAATAGATCTATGCACATATATTTCTCTTTTCTTCAATTCCCAACAATTATAGTTTCAAGTCTCGGCAACGGAACCATTTGTTGGCACAAGGGCAAACCCAGGGTTCAACGCTTCAACAATGCACCAACAAAACCCTAACTATTGACCCTTTCAGCAACACCTGCGAAGCAGATGAAGTCTCACCTGAGGTAGAGTCAGGGGGGGGTTGTAGGTCTTAGGTGTCTACAACCAAGTTGGGACATAGATCTGTGATTACAACACTTAACAGAGCACTTAGACAACAATATGCAGTAGATTATGATTCTCATTTACATCACAGATTAACCCTTATTACAGATCAATGTAGTAACAATCAAGATCTAACACTTCTGATCACTTAGCACATAACATTAGCTCAGATTCAACATTCACTCACATCATTAAGAACTAAGAAACAACATCAGATGCATTCATTATACATAAAAACAACATCACTAAGAAAATAACCACATAAACAACATCGCACAAAGCACATCAAGACACAGGATATATGTGGTTCACCCCAATGTGGGGATACATCCACCAACTTCTTCTTCTTCTTTATTAGTGTTTCTATCTTCTTACATTCATCCACTCCTGTGCACAAATCCATAGAGCCAAACTCTGTAGAGGACAGGAGATCTATGAGTTGTGCACCAGATCCTCCTTCCCAAAACCAGGTCAAGGCACAGAGCCAAATCCTTAGTAGCACATAACACTTACATATAATGTCTTTTCACAAAGAAACTTACAAAACACTTTCACTTATCTTTGTAATCCCTAACATGTTCTTGCACTAAGATTCTACTAGTAACTCTCCTTACATCGCTTAGCTACTACTTATTTATACAATTACAATAAGGCCTGATCATGGGTAACCCCATGGGTCAATATCCCAAAACCCTAATACAAAATCCCTAATGAACCCCTTGTTGGGTCCACAAAACAAGTGAGATCTTGTGATCTCTGATTCGCCTAGGTGCTCCATCTTTGTCCAGCCTGTCGAAGTCCTAAAAGTGGTCAAACACGACCAATATTTCCTCAAAACTTGGTTGAGGGACAACAAGGCCTTCCGAGCCTCATTGTAACAATATTCTTGTGAATGAGCATAGTTGTAACATCTCTTCTCAGAGATAATTCACCACCATTCCAGAAATCTTGTTTTCCGCTACATTTTACAGTTTCAACTTATTTCCTTATTGAATAGAAACCCAGTTTTATTGTATCTCTGTTATTTTGTGTTAAGCATCTTTTAATAATCTGTATTCATTTTGTTATTCTCATAAAATACTGATCACACCATGTATAAATACCATAGAGCATTCTGGACACTTTTTTCTAGACCATTACGGAGTTTCCATCCCCCCTTGGATTCCGTTTCTTCCATTTTGGAGGAGCATATTCTTATAGAGGACTAGTTTTTGAGCCCTGTTTTCTACTTTTTCTCATATTTTTCTCAGTTTCTTTGTGATTGTTTGAGGTTCTTTTTTGAGTCTCTATGATCATATATAGATGGTTGGATGAGCTTGATCATATATTTTATTAATAGATTTTGGTTTCTTTCTTCCTCATCCTCTTTTCAGCTTGCTTGTGTGTTTAAGATTGCCTAGTCTTTTAGCCTAGAGGCTCTTAGTTTGTCTCTTACTTTCCTTGCTTGAGAAATTGACATTATCACTCATTTTCATTTCCTTCTTTTGATTTTGCATTAGTTGATTGGTTGTGAGACCTTTCCTCTCTATCAAAACATCTTTATTTTCTAGATGATTAGGACTCTCTCGTTTACCACAACCCTTTTTCTTGCTACTTGTGTTTTGACGATTTTCATGAGTGTTTTTCTTCTTTATCCTTTTCATTTTTGAGTCCTTGATTGAACAGGTTATCTCACACTTGTTTCTGTTAGTTCTCATCATTTTTGAGTGAGATTTTTTTATTGTATTTCTTGACTCTTATTTCTATGTGTCGAACATATATCTCTTTCATTTCTATTGAAATTTAAGAAGCGCAAAATTTTACATGTCTCCTTGCATACATAATCAAACAACGAATTTTTTTGACATTCTTTAGGAATTGATTTTGATATATGTTTGGAAAAATAGCTAGTTTTGTATGTGCATTTCAATTTTCAGAGACATTTCTTAGTATTTTGGCATCATCTTGAACCCTGGAATTGAAAGTTGCATAGTTTTGAGTTCTTTCTTGTGTTGAGAAGAATAGAACTCTTCTCCTTCCCATACATAGAATTCATTGAAAATAGCAAACTGCATGTCATTGTTTTTCATTCTATTGGATTTGAGTCTCTCACACATCATCAGTTGCATCTCAGTGAACCCTTTGAGTAAAAATCCATTAAAATCAATCACGTGCTAATAAAATCAACTAATTTTTTTTTGGGTTTGAGCACATTAACAGTAGCACAGGATTAGGATCTTTGGACTAGGTAAACTGAGTAAATCCTCCAAGGCTACTAAACAAACGGTAGAACACTAGCGAGTGTACAAATCCAACTTTTGTATAAGCATAGTTGGAAACCCCCTCACATAGGGGCTAAAAACAAGATCATTTGTAGAAGATCAACCAAGATTACCCCTCCAAAGCTTGACCAATCGTAGCAGACAAAGCGTATATTGGGGGTTTTTCTTGAGAAACCACTTGTTTCATTTGGTCTCGGTGCTTCATGAATCCCGAATCTATTTAGTTTCCTTAGTATTTTTACTAGTCCACTTGTCTTCAATTCTCTTGAATATCTTCAGAATTTGATATCTTTCCCATACGTTTGGTTATGACCGTCGACTGTACTTTCCCAGAGGCTGACTGGGAGTTTCTAACCTTAGTGTCCTTTCCTAGGTATCTACAGAGGTGAATGTGGGTGGATTCCCATGGTACCTGGTGTAGATGTCGTATCACACTCTCATTTCCCTTAGAGGGTAATCCCACGGAAGTCATGGTTTCTTTCACCAATAAGAGATGTTATGTGGAGGTTAGGGTAACTGTTTCTCATTTATTCACTGACGGCTTGACATTCCAACTTCGGAAGATCCTTAAATTTTTTGTTGCTTGGTTAATTCTTTTAGTTTTCATAGGAGTTTGTTTATTTGATTTTTGTAGTCGGACTTAGGATCGAATATTTCACAGTATACAAGGTATGGATCATGTTAACACTCCATAATTTGTCTTTTCTGTGGAGGCAAGTCATAGAGGAAACCACAAACCAACTTACAGGTTGGAAGCTAGCCCTTCCAACCGAGAGAGGGATCTCTCTTTATAGCTCAATCAAGAATGACAAGCTATCTAATAAGTAAAATGGCTAGATCATTGATGACGATAGGGTATAAAATGGGGTTTTATTAGGAAAGAGGAAGAACACTAGAGCTACTTGCATAAGTAGCACAAATATGAAGGGAGGAAACTCACAATTTTTCCTTTTTGGGGAAAGGAGCCATTATAGTTGCAACCTAAATGGTGATTAAAGGAGGAAGGAAATTAACAAGGTTTAACATATTTCTATAATGTTTTTTAAGTCTTTGCGCCTTTGATTCAAACAATGATGACAATATGAAGCAACATCTTTAGCAGCTACAGTTTTGACTGATAAACATGCATACACAACACTTGCGTAGCGAGCCAGCATTATGAAAATGTTGTAGTCACATATGAATGAAAAATACAGCATGAATTGATTGGTGTACCACATTGTAGGTCAAAACATGTCTTCATCAAGTTGATGCCACCTTAATTTGCATGTGTTTCAAGAAAAATCAAGTGTGCTATGCAAGCTTTGGAAATGATTATTTTTGCAGTCAACTTCAAGATCATTCCTTGAGCAACTGGAGGGGGTTTTGGAAAAAACAAGAGAGTTTTTTGTCAATCATGATCTCAGTAACAAAAACCTCTCTCATTATTTACATAGGTTTCATAGTTTGAGATATTTGAATGAATCTTTACAGTCCATTTTTCCATAATTTTGCATTTAATGTTTTCATGTTTTAGTAATCCTTTTTGGGCATGAATCTAGAGAAAATACAGAAGAATTTTAAACAAATGGAAGAGGATTTTATCAAGCATTGGTTCATATCGAAAAAAAATTCCCCGTTTTGTAACATCTATTGTGATTCAAGATATATGATGCTATCTTTGACCCATATTTTCCAGTGAAACAAATTTGTTGTTTTTAGCAAGTAATTTATAAATTGTCTTTTTTTTTTATGTAATTAGATCCAAAATCATAGGATAGAAGCGGTGTTGTAGGTGAATCCCCCTGCGTAAAAGTGGATTCCCTCTTGGTATCTAGACTCCTAAGGCCAAGAAATAAAAGTGATTAACATGGACATTGACTTCCTTTTAGATCTAATCAAGTTAATGAGTGAAAGAGAAGGAGAAAGATATGTACCTTATTAGCGACATTTGTCCTTGCAAAGTCCTGGTTGATCTTCGATCCTGAGCTCTCTGATAGGTCTTGTAGGACAAACAAAGATATAATGGACTTCATACTCTACTGATATTAGCTCAAATATAGATCCATCTACTACAGACAAACTCATATGGAACAAGCACAAGTTTGAAAGAAATAGGCCAAGCATTGATTATTAATGAGAACAAGTAAAGATACTTACAATCCTTTGAATGAAGGTGCAACAACTTCTTTCAGTTCTCCTCGTACAACCCCTTTTCTCAAGTAATATACACTGATTTATTTGATGTCACATCACTCATGGGATCATAAGTGTCACATCTCCAATCTCTTATGTTCATACCACTTATAGAATCATAAGTTTGGTATCAATCTCTAGTCTCTCTCCATGTACCTTTCACCATGAGAAGGCCTCCTTATATAACCTTGGAGAGGTCCAACCACTTGAGAGATATTTGGGATAATTTGAGGATTCCTCTCCTTCAGTTGAGGATCTTCCCTAAGATCATTCCTTGACCATCTATTTGAATCCAAATACCTTCAGGAATTGAGGGATTCTTCCCTTATTTTCCTCAACAAACCCAAAATTTGCTCAGAAAAAGGGTAGCGCTCCCCCAAAAGGTTGCACATGATGCTCAAACACTCCCCCAAGGAGGCTTAGGGAGTGTCATCACTTCATGACAGTGGGTAGGGGAGCGCTCCTCTCCAAAATTCATTTTTTAGTGGTTCTTTCAATGGCAAAAGGTTTGTACTCCCTGTCAACTGATTTCTCTTCTTCCAAAATAGCCTTTCAGGTGTCCTAAGTGTCCTTATGATGTCATTAGAGGCCCAACATGGGCAATATGGAAGTATGATTTTTGTGATGCTTGCAACACTTGTATTTAAGATGTGACACTTGAGGACAAGATGCGACACTTACAACACTTGTTATGATGACACTTGTGACACTATCGAAGTGAGTAATTTTGAGGTGTAATAGATTGCCCCCCAAAGTATGAAGTTAGAAGATCATGATGACTAAAGTACTTTGTATACTTTTTCGAGCAAGGGTATGGATGCAAAGAAACTGAAAAAAGCTGCACACAACCATCAAACAAATATTATGACATGTTTCAAACCCAAGGTAGGCATACCTATGCTTGAGTGATAAAGACTTTTTAGGTATGGCCTCCATAAAATACACTGTAGATCCATAATTATATTGACAAAAGGTATAGCCACTAAATATACAATGTGGATCTATACTCCTATGACCTGAACTGATCATAGACACAAAGAATACATAGTGGATCTATGAGATGACAAGAGATAGCCATGACCAATACAAAGTGGATCTATGTAACAGTATATGTGTCATAGTTCAAAAGAACTCCTTCGCAACCTGGGAAAAGTATATATAAAAGTGATGACTCAACCTAGGGTCTTCTTATCAATCCCGATGTAGTATGAATCTAACCATGTGAATAGATGTCATGATGTCGAACATGGTAGAAACCACTTGATTACCGGTCAATGATGTAAACTGTTAGCAAGTGTGAGGGAAATCACCATTGATGCCAATGATTCCAAAGGTACCCTAGTACATTCCAGCGAATGTGAATGAATAAGATGAAGTCGAACATCCATGGACTCATCCGATCAGGTGTCAATGATTTAAACCCACTATCGTATGTGAGGAGGCATGTCGTTGAGGCATGCAGGTCCCAAGGGACTAATTGGTTTCTAAGTCTAGCTACTGGATAATGTGTTGAAGTCGAAAGGAATAGACTCATCGAAGGAGGGCCTTGATTTATCTCCCATCAATGACATGAAACTGACACAAAGATGTAATTGGTAGATCAAATAAACATGGACTGACACAGGTATTGAAACAAGATATTTATGATGGCTGACTCTCGAGGAAGATACTTCCCTTGAACACTGAGGCACAATAGAAGAAACTTGACATGGACCAAAACACAATAATGCAGTGGATACGGTGACTTTAGTCGAGTGACCCAAAGGAGTAACATAAAATCATAGGATTGGATCAGTGTAGAGGTTCAACAGATTAAAATGTGTACAAAGACAAAGTGTCATGTTCAAGGGTGACCGTAAGAGTTACTCGTAGTGTTCTAAAAAAAAATGGCTTTGTCTTGCTTCCTTCAATTCCCCCCCCCATGCAGATAGACGAGTACCTCTTTTTAATTTAACGAGCTCAAGGAGGGTAACACATGCTCGATATGACTCACCTTAGGTAAGTCCCTCTTCCTTTGTTTAACGAATTGGAATAAGTAAGGGTTCGGTCTCATATGAGCCCTTCAATGTATGATTGTTTAATGAGTCCAGAGAAGGTAAACTCAGTGGTTTTTCATATTTAGAAAGTCTGAAAACAACTTAAAGGCGACTCCAAAGTTTCCCTTTTTTGCAATATTAGTCTTGCGAGGCCGAAAAAAAGATAAATTATCACTCTAAAGACGCCCTTTCAAACCTTTTAATGATTGGGAAAGGAAGCAAGATCACTCGACAATATTTTCATGTTCAGAGAGTCTGAAAAGAGCTCAAAGATGACTCCAAGGGGTTCCTTTTTCGTGTAACCATGCGAGTTCGAAAAAGTGATAAAAGTCTACTATGTTACATTCTCATGTTTTTTCGAGCATGAGAAAGAACAAAGACCAAGCTCGGTATGACCCCATCTTGAGAGCTAGTGGCTTAGCTCTAGAATGATAATCAAAGGCTGGAGACATGCCCTCCAAGCTTCAATTCATTCACTGACTTTGAGGTTGTCACCAATTTATCTACTAGATGGAGGAAAAGGATAAGAGTGGATGAAAAGAAGGTTCAAGAGGGGTGACCATTTCATTTTTTAACGAGCTTGACACAGAAAAAGAACTATGCTCAGGGCTCCGGGTTCAATCCCCAGATTTTTGTTTCATTTTTTAACGAGCTTGCTACAAAGAAGAATTTTTTTGTTCATGACCTCTGTTTCATTTTTTAACGAGCTTTCTACAGAGGAAAAAAACTATGCTATTGGACTCTTCTTGATCATGGCTTCCAAGAAAATAATGCTCTGGAAGAACACCATGTCAAGGGACAAAACTCGGTCATGGCTTCCAAGAGATCTTCACTGGATGGAAGAAAATCACTCTGGAAGGAACACATGTCGAGGGACGTGATAGGGGTAAGGAGAGAAGGCTCCAATAGCCCTACCGAAGAGATAACCATGTCAACTACCAGATCCAAATCATAGGAAGTCGAAGGCATGGGAGACGATGGAAAATTGACATCAGGAGGGGAGATAGAGTGTATATATTCCTGAATTTCTTCATGAGGGGGAAGAAAAGAGGATCGATGATGGTTATTATCCCGAGGTAGATCGTTAATTATCAACATTTCCATAATAGATTCATCCGAGGGAAAAATTGGGGAAATGTAGTCGATCGCAGACGACAAGGAACTTAACCGTGATGGCATTGAGTAACTATTGAGTGGCAATAGATGTTGGTCATTTGATGAGGGAGAAGCAGATTGGATAGAAACATATGATGTTTCATATGGATTAAGTGGCACGGTGTCACCTAGTGCATCGAATTCCAACAGACTAGATACAATCCAAAGGTCAGATGATTCCAAAGATTGATAAGTCGCGGTCTAAATCATATCGACGGTGGAAGTGGTGTAGGGAAGGTACCCATAAGGCTAGAATATTTCAACAAGACAACACCAACACTTTCATACATGATCTTTTGGTCTCCCAAGAAAGGAATGTTGTTGGAAGAAGGAGCGCGAACGTCGGTTGTGTAGAAATCTAACTGATCAACAGTGACAGTTTTTCCCTACTGAGGAAATTGTACATATCGAATGACCGATGAGGAAACAACAATCATAGAATAAAACCAACTTCTTCCAAGTAATAATTTGTAATCGAGGAGAGCATCGACCACCTCGACATCAACAATGACAGTTTTTCCACCCAATTGGATGGGCAGGGACTATAAAATCCCATGGGGATGAAAACCTCGCCCATCAAATGTGCGTAACATAATTGGGGATTTGTTAAGTGTGAGTGATTTGAAACCTTTGCAACATGCTAAATACATGACACAAGTTGAGGCTCTCTCATCTAGAATAGTTCGGTGGATTTGTTGATTGTGAACAACAACATCAACTTGGAAGCAAGTTGGTGGGAGAGTCGAGATGCATAATTGTCCAAGTTAAACATGATATGGTTGGACGACTCAAGATCAACAGCGCCAATAGTGGCTAAAAGAATTCTACATTGACTGGGGAAATGTTGTAGAAATTCTAACGCAGACATAGCACATGGGGCTTAAGCCAAATCTTCAACAATGTTGTAGTTTTGGGCGGCGCGTGAACTAGGATTAAAGGTAGATTTATGGATAGTTCTCTTAGGAAGGCGTAATATATATTCGGACATAGGTTTCTCAATCTGAAGTGGTCGAGATGGAGGATTAACTGATAAAGGACTAACGAAGGATGTTGATGGATCCTGTAAAGTACTGGTACCGTTAGTGACTTTTCCTTTGTCAGGGTTACCTGGTGTGTCGTATGTCTTAGAGAGAGTGTTCAAATTAATCCCATTAAACATATAAATATGTGCAATCATCGAGGCCTCATCATGAGAATGGCTAGAACTACCCCCAGGAGAGGGTTTTTGAGAAACCATGGATTGTTGCTATGGAAAATGTTGAGTAAGAACAATGGGTTGTGAATTTCCCTGGAAACGTTTGGCCACTTCATTGGGATGTGGACAGTCTCGATGTAGTGATATTCACCACAAATGATACATGGGAATTTCAGTTTCCATTGTGGTTTCTTTTCAGTAGCAAGTGTTTGAGCTTGATTTTTTGGTTGTTCATTGTTATTAGTATTTTTTGATTTATTTTTTGTCTTCTTTTTACCTCCGGACACTACTACATATTGAAAAATTTGTGACTTTCGACTTCCGACGAAAGTACTCATTCATCGTAACATGCATTTTTCTAAATATACCCCGTGTTCATCGCCATGTCCATGCCTACAGTTTGACTGAACTGTAATGGTAAATGATTGTCTCATAAGCGACGACCTTAGGTTCGTCTTCGCATAAGCGACGATCGTTGACCATAATAATTTAGTCAAACTTTACCGTTGAAAATGACCTAAAATAAATAGCTGTAAAAAATATATATATATTTAGGTCACTATCTTCGCAATTGCGATGATGGTGACCTAAAATTGGCCTATAAATATTTGACGATTTGAAGATGTTGCGACAATCTTGCTATAACAACGACGGTTCCGAAAGGGTATTTTTGTGCGGAAAAATGTCGCAGAATGTTGTTAGAGGTGGGGAAAAAAGTAAAGCGGGTGAAAAGGGTGATGGTAGATGTTATTTCCCTTGTAAATAATGTTGCCTCAGACATCCCATAAGAATTTTAATAGCAACAGCTACAAAACATTGTAGGAAATATGGTCACATTGATTGTCGATCGAATGAATATCGTACCATGGTAATTAGTTATATATTTATTATCTTTTTTTATTTTGTCAATTGTATATAAAATTATATATATGTATATATATTGTTTGGATGTTTGTTATAGTATACACTAATTTTGCATGATTGTTTGTAATTATAAAGTTAGAGTTGCCCTCTAACTTTCCGCATAATATTGCACCAAGTATTAGTAGAAATGATGTTGTACAAGCTGAGGAACATCATCATGACCGAGCGAATGAGGATCTCATGGAAGACGATGATGGAACAAATCAAGTTAATGATCCCATGGAAGAAGATGATGGGACAAATCAAATGATCCAAGATTTGTTTTCGCAGCCAGATGAGGATGGGGAAAATGTTGGTATTTATGATGAACCTCTATTAGAAAAGGAAAATAAAAGACTTTATGAAGGATCAAGAGAAAATCTTCTCTCTGCTACATTGTTGCTGGTGAACTTAAAGGTTATGAATAATTTGTCGAACACTTGTATGACACAGATACTAAGGTATGTAATATGTTTCATCTCATACTGTACATAAATTTTGATTTTTTTATATTTGTTTTTAGTGTTAATTAATGTGTAAAATAAGAAAGCATTTTTTATGATTAATATTCTTACATTAACTAGTTGTTTGTTATGTTGTAGATTGTTAGGTGATTTTTTGTTACCATCGTCAAATATTTTACCTCGCAGATATCTAAGTTTGCATGCCATTATGAAAGACATTGGAATGGATTATGAAATTATAGATGCATGTCCTAATGACCATATTATATATTATGGAAAACATGCTTCGAAAACTGAATGTTCGCAATGTCTTATCAGTAGATATCGAACTGATCAAGTAACAAAAAGGGTACCTCGAAAGGTTCTTCAGCATATTCCCATAATTCTGCGTTTGCATCGATTGTTCAGGTGTGAAAGCATAGCACAATTTATGGATTACCATGCACGTAACAAAAGTGAAGACGGTGTTCTTCGAATGCCTGCCGATAGTTCTGCATTTAGGGAAATTGAGGAAAAAGGGGCAGATTTCAAAGATGAACCTCGTAATGTTAGGCTTTCATTGGCAGTTGACGGTGTTAATCCATTCGGAGAGATTAGGTCTATTTACTTAGTGTGGCCTATTTTTTTATCAACAATAACATTCCTCCTTGGATGTCAATAAAGAGGGAGCACATAATGTTGACAATGATTGTTCCAAGTATTTGTTTACATTATTTTTTGGAATTTAACATTTTTATTTGTTTCAATTTTTGCATAATATCTTTTGTTTATTTATTTAATTATATATATTAAATGATATCATTCCTTTAGTAATTATGTGTAATTTCAAACAATTAGGTAAGTACCAGGTTAAAGATATGAATGCATATATCGAGCCTCTTATCAACGAGCTACTAAAGTTATGGGATGGCATCACAATGTACAACATATGTAAGCCAATAAGGGAGAAGAAATTTAAATTCTGTGGAATACTTTTATGGACAATTCATGATGCCCCTGGACTAACACATTTTTGTGGTATGTATAAGCATTCTAATATTGCTCTTTAATACTATACAATATTTTAATGTTATCATGGTGTATGCTTACTTTTTAAATAATATCTCGTATAATTGTCGACATTAATCCATTTGTTGTAGGTCTTCAAACAAAGGGTAAATTTGAATGTCCAGTTTGTGGCCCTAAGATGAAGTATCGTCATTCAAAAAGTTTAGGAAAGATTGTGTTTGATGAGTATAGGCATATTCTTCCTAAGAACCATAGGTATCGTACTATTGAAAAACATCTTTTCAATGGGAAAGAAGAGAATTGTTTAAAACCACGAAGAATGGCACCTCACATATGGAGGTTGGAATATAATAGAAATCATCAAGGTACTCAATTTCATAATGTATCGTAGATCGTGTAATGTTTATTTTAATCATTGAATTTATTTTACCATATTTGATAATTATTTTTGTGATTTCTTTTATGCTTCATGAAGGTCGCAATCATCATGAAGGCATTAATAATGGGCTTCCACAAGGAATGAAATATTATCCCTCTCAATTCATGAGGTTTCCCTACTATGAGGAGATAAAAATGGCTCATTTGTTTGATACAATGCATATTGGAAAGAATGTGACTGAAACGTTATGGCGAATCATAGATGGTAGGAGGGACAAAGACAAAATTGTCAAAATTTGTACTGACATTCAGGAAGCCAATCATGCAATGCGAAGTGTGATACAATATTCAAATAGATCAGATGGAGTACTAGACCGAAATAACCTTCCATGGTTATTAATAGAGCAACAAAGAAATGATGTAAAAGAGGTCATTCAAAGAATTAAATTTCCCACGGGTTTTGATTCAAACATAAAAAATATCTTAACGAAGAAAGGCGAATTTGGTGGGGTAAAAACACATGATTGGCATACCTTCATTAAGGTAATAATTTTGGTATACATATTTATATATGTTGGCCTTATAGATCTTTTTTTTTTCTTTTTTTCTTTTCTACTTTGGTCGAAACAAATAACGATTCATTTTGTTGTTACAGTATGTTCTATCGCTATCTCTCCCAAATGACTTTGACAACAACGTCAAACAAGTTATATATGACCTTGGAAAATACATGAGGTAAGACGTAGTTGTGATTTATAAGAAAAATGTTCCTTCAAATTATTGTTGTACTTAATGACACATGTTTTACTTGTACTAATGTAATGTAATATATTATATTATGTTATGTTGAAACATGTTATTTTCTTGTGTCACGGTCTCATGTAGATGGTTGTCATTGAAA